>NW_019104542.1:186819-200019 GCF_001995035.1 Momordica charantia
TTGAGGGAAAAGGACGACGGTGAACACAACCATGAACCGTTCTGTTTTCTTAATACAAAAGGAATTGAAGGGCCTCTCTGTTTTTTCAGATGGCGACGTTTTCGATTTTAATTTCAGTTGATTCTGTGAACTCTCGCCACTGAGTGCGGAACTGCCATGGCTGCTGGAACTGCCGTCTTTTTACTCGGCGTTCTCTCTGCTTCTTCCATTTTCTATGTCCTTCTCAAGCTATGGTGGAAACCTCTTCGGATTCAGCGTATCATGCGATCGCAGGGAGTCTACGGTCCTCCTTCCAACTTCATCTATGGAAATATGATTCAAGTAATGAAGATGAAGTTTGAATCCATGCGCACCTCCCTGGATATCTCCGATCATCACATACTTCCAAGAGTTAATCCTCATATTCACTTGTGGATCGACAAATATGGTGAGCTTCGATTTTTTCCACTTTCTTCAACACACATGTACTTAGTTAGGGTTTTTATTTCAGGGAAAAACTTCATTCAGTGGAATGGCACCCAAGCTCAGTTGATTGTTTCGGATCCTGAGACGATAAAGGAGATACTACATAATCGAGAGCGCGCTATTACTAAAATTGATCTCGGCGGCGATGCGCGTAGAATATTCGGGGATGGACTTTCGACTTCCGACGGTGAAAAATGGGCTAAGGCTCGAAGGATCGCTGATTACGCTTTCCATGGGGAGCTCCTGAAAGTTAGTAGGATTTCGGTTTGATTCTTTTTACCAATTTAGTGATACAATAGTAGCTTAATTTGTTGAAATTGATTTTCGCAGAACATGATGCCAACCATGGTTTCCTGTGCTGAGGCAATGGTGGAAAAGTGGAAGAAAAATGATGAAGGCAAAGAGCTTGATTTGTTTGAAGAGTTTAAGCTGTTAACTTCAGATATCATAGCACATACTGCTTTTGGAAGTAGTTATCTGGAAGGGAAATTTATTTTTGAGACTTTGAGTAAGCTGAGCATGATATTATTTAAGAATCAATTCAAACGGAGAATTCCTGGATTCAGGTCAGGGTGTTTGTTTTAAGTATTCTTGAAACGATCTGCTTATTTGCATCAATACCATCTAAGTAAACTAAATTTTTGAATTTGTGTGCAGCAAGTTGTTCAAAACGAAGGATGCGAGGGAGGGAGATGAGCTTGAAATGAGGATGAAAAATTCCATAGTTTCTATTATAAAAAAGAGAGAAGAGAAGGTGATGAGCGGTGAAGCAGATAACTATGGTAATGATTTTCTTGGGCTACTTTTGAAGGCAAAAAATGACCCTGACCCGAGGCAGAGGATTTCTGTCGACGACGTAGTCGATGAATGCAAAACCGTATACTTTGCGGGGCAAGAAACTACCAATGTTTTGCTTTCTTGGACTTCCTTTCTTTTAGCAACTCATGTGGACTGGCAAGAAGAAGCAAGAAAGGAAGTGTTCGATATGTTTGGCAACACAAATCCAACTTTAGAGGGCATTGCAAAATTAAAGATTGTAAGCATGTCTCTAGATCCATTATTAACAGCATTACTTTGTCATAGCAAGCTTAAGAATTGTTGGTGATAAGCACCCAATTCTCATATACTTGATTTAGTCTTTCATTAAAGGATTATATTGAGAATTGTTGATTGATCTTCATCTTGAATAGAGATTTACATTCAGTCTTTTCCGGTCTGATTTTAGATTTAGTAGCCCACATCCAAATTTACACTGTTTAAATCTTCATTGAATTCAGGAAAGTTTGGATTAAACTGTAATGTTTGAAGAAGGAAATTCTTTCAAACTTTCTATAGGCTACAGACTACAGTCTCTATGGGGGGAATCCATTTCCCCTCTCTTTTACAATGACTGCTTTTCTTCCATTCATAATCAAGAATTGAGAGCGTGTTTTTCTGTATATATCCTTTCATGTTTCTCAATGAAAGTTCGGTTTCTTATCAAAGAAAAATCATAAATTGAGAGCTTGTCTTAATCTCCTCTTGCAGATGAGCATGATCATCAAGGAATCACTAAGATTATATCCCCCAGCCACGCCAATGTCAAGGATGGTTAAAAAGGAAGTAAGATTGGGAAAGCTGGTTCTCCCAGCCAGCATACAAGTAAGCATTTCAAATATTGCAGTTCATCATGATACTGCAACATGGGGTGAAGATGCCCATGAATTCAAACCAGAAAGATTTTCTGAAGGAACAGCTAAAGATATCCCATCAGCTGCATACATCCCGTTTGGACTGGGTCCTCGAAACTGCGTCGGCAATATCTTGGCCGTTAACGAAACAAAAATTGCACTATCGATGATTCTACAACGGTTTTCTTTCACCATCTCCCCAGCCTACGTCCACGCACCGTTCCAGTTCCTCACTATTTGCCCCCAACACGGAGTTCAGGTAAAGATTCACCCTCTGTCGGATCATCTGTCTACTAAGAAGTAAGAAGAGTCCCATTGTTGCTTCCTTTCCTGAGAGTTCAGTTCTTGAAAACCTTTGAGTCAATACATCATGTTTCTCTCCCTGTTTCTAGATATTTAGCCTTGTAATTTGTCCAATTCCTCTATTAAGTTGTATTACTGTTTCAATGAGTAATTTGAGCAACATTTCTTAGACCCAATGTGGATTTAATGAGTAGTTATCAGGTTGCCCTTAATTTTTAGTGAAATTAGTAGGAATGATCTGAAGTATTCACTATTGTTCTAAGAAATTTCCAATTTTCCCTCAACAATTTCAGATTCGGTCCCTATCTATTCATAGGAATACTGGGATGTAACTGAGCATTATTGTTTAAATGTTCTCAATTATGGCGGCTCTGTAAGGGAATTAAACAGGAGAAACATTGCACTCTCATGATAATCTATTGTTTTGCAAATTGCAAAGCTTCTCCAACAGAATTATTGGTCATTTTGAGAAGTTATGAAGAAGTTTCTGGTCAAAGTGTTAATTTGGCAAAATCAGCCATTAATGAACATGAAGATTGTTTCTCAAATCAGTTAAGACAATTGAATAATTCAAAAACGCCAACTTGTTATCTCGTAATTAGGAAATATATTACATATTTAATATGATAATAGTTCGTAAACAACAGAGATGTTTTGTTAGGACTAACTCGACTATAAAAGCCAAATAAAAATTAAGCTCAACCTACGGTAATTAAATCAAAAATTTTAAAGAGCATAGTTCAATTGGTTAAGACATATTTTTCAATTGGTTAAGACATATTTTTCCGATCCAAAAGTTGTAGGTTTGTGATCAAATGCTATTTATATCCTCACATTTTATGGGTATGTTCTTCTTTAATTTATATATGTAATAGTTTTTATTTTCTAACAAATACTTCGGCTCCACGTATACAAGCTTTATATTATGAGTATTTCTTCCTTTTATTGAAGATTCTATTCTCCAACTCTGCGAACTATTTTCTCCACGGTTCTTTTTATTTTCTAACTATCATGTTGTACTAAAAAAATCAAAACTTTTAAATCTCCCTGAATATGGATTAAATTGAAACTAAAACGATCCTATGAAACCAAATTGGTAATGAAACTATAATTATGTATCGACAACCTTGTAAACTGACCTGGCACGGATATAAAAAATATATATAACGTATCCACAACGTGTTATAATGTTTTCAATTAAATGCAATGTAGCTTAATGGACCATGTTGAGACCATTAGATAGAGGACACGTGTTCATCAAAAAAGGGCACGTGATATCCATATTTTTATAAAAGTATATATGTAATTACCAATAGTAATATTTCTTATTTAAAATGAAATCTAAGTCCGCCAATTTTGACATAATTATACTAGTTAAGGTGTTTATTTTCGATCAAAAAGTTGGTCGTGAGTTCGAATTCTTACTCCTACATATTGTACTGAAAAAAATGAAATGTGAAACCTTTTTAATAAATATAATACTTGATAACTATTGAATTCATTGGATAGATTATTGTAAATATTATAATAATTTAATAAACCGAGTCCTAGAAAATGAAATACAGTACCAATTATTTTATTTCCACAATGAAACGTAATAAACTTTTTTATAATAAAATTAATAATTTACTTAGTATGATAATTGCTTTACATGTATTGTTAATATTGTGCTGAAATATTTTGTCTAAAAATAATATATATACACACACACATAATTTTTGAATCTATTTAGGTTGAAGTTGAAGTGCCAAACCTAAATTATAGCTGCTTGTCTATTATCTCCAAAATTTTAATAAGCCGCAGCAATAAATTTAATAAAAATATATATATAGAGAATTTTATTCCATTGCTTCCAATATTTTGCTCAATTTAAAAAATTATACCGATCGCGTTTAATAATATATTCATAAGCATCAAAAATAGTCTTAGTTGAATGTTTAGTTCAATTTCGGATATTATTAATTAATTGTTACTCAAAAAAATATATTATTTTATTTATTAACCTATTTTATGTTATAAAATTTATAAAAAAGTATATTTATAAAAAATTTTATCTTTTTTAATATAATCCTACATTGAATAAATTTAAAATTTAAAATCTCAAAATATTGAAGACAAAAATATTGTTGTTTTAATTTTAATTAGATCACAAATTTCAAAAGCAATTTTTAAAAATAACTCTACTAAAATAGATGATCCAAAAACAAAAATAAAATTGGAGCAGCATACTAAACAAGCTCAAAGCCACGCCACATATTTTCTAGTGGACTTAAAATATGCAATTAGTTCAACAATTTTCGAGATTCCAACCAAACCAATTCATAAAATTTGACCATGTTAAAATAAATCTTGAACGTAACTATCAATTACGATACTACTGATCTTTCTTTTAGGTCAAAAGTTTCGAATTCCCACCTCCGAGTTGATACCCGAAGGAGGAAATTGATGAAACAGAAAACTCACAACAAAAACAAAATATTTACAATACTAAGATTAGTTTGTATCATCATTACAGATTTAACATTTAACCACATTTTCCTTTCTCCTCACAACATCAAGGAAGCATTAGAAGTTAGTGAATTGAATAAAATTTCACTCTCTGTTTTCCTCTGCCCCTTTTTGATGGTGTTAGCAATCTTCCACAATTTTGTTCTGTTTTTGGGTTAAATTCTCGCATCTTCTGAACAGATCTCTAGTAAATATTTGTGGCTAAGGAGAAATTTGTGAGTGAGCTCAAGAATATGATCTGATCAACCCAAAGTTCACTAAAGATTTGGACTTGGACTTGAAGAGACCTCCAAATAGAAACCTTGTTGGAGATTCTTGAGAGTCAGGTTCGGCCTCACCAGGACTACCTTTCACTTTCAATATGGTCTGACCAATCAGTTGTCTTATGGAATCTATTGTCTTGGAATCGATAGGATAACCCGATGCATCGCGCACATAAAATGTGTTTATTGCATTCCCTCCTTCGGTTCTCACTTCGGCTCGGGTGACACTCAAGCTATTCTCTCTAAAGATACGTGTGACATTAGAGAGTAGGCCAATGCTATCAACAGTGCATAGTTCGAGCTTCAATCCCTGAATGAGGATGAGAATGTTGATATAGATAGAGAAGTATTAGAACATGGACGTTGGATTTCGGTAGACGAATGGGGCGAAACGAAACGACTACTAACCTCGGATACTCGTCTTTCAATGGCAGCTCCAAGACATTGTATCAACCTTTGCCTCTCTGCTTCTGAATTCACAGGGGATCCATCTATGTGTCTAATATAATATTCCTGAAAATGCATTTTCATCCTAGTAATATCAAGCCAAATATAAAGGCGAGATCGATTCCGTGCTCGAGCAACGGCGCGATTAGAAAGCATAGCAACGGATTACCTGATACGCCTTTGGCCCTTCAGCATCAACATTTGCATGGAAAACAACATATTGCATATCAGTCAATGTGCAAACTGTGTCAAACAGAAGCTTTGGTCTATCCTTGCATTGTATGGTGACTACTGAATAATCTTTATCAAACAAATTGATAACATTCACATTTGGCTTCTGTTTCCCATCCGAGATTTCATCGTCCAGTCGCTCGTAATCCCGATCTGCGAACATCATTTGGTGAAGTCTTCTCTCAGTGTGGATAACCCCATGAGAGAACACGGTTTTGGCTCCTCTGGATTTGTTGCTGCCTCTCAGTACATTGCAAAGCAACTTCTTGATTGTGGACAGTCTCTCCATGTCAGTAACTGCAGAACCGGTTTCCTCGTCGGTCACGTGCATCACTGCGGCGACTCGGGTATTATGCGTCCACACTTCAGCCCTTTCTACACTACATTTAAGGTGAGTTAAAACAGCACTCACTTCAGAGAGAAGTCCGGGTCGATCACTGCCTACGAGCTCAATTGCAGTATGATCTGTGGATGGTTCAACACCAACAGATCTCATGGAAGATGTAAAGCACGAATCGGGACCAAGAGACTGTATATTAAACGAAAGTACTCAAATTAGACCATAAACCAAATCAAAGCAAGTAGAAAAACAGAAATGCAGCTAAAATCCCAAAACAAAACTACCACTCACTGATCTTATGTAATCTAAAATCCCTTCATCCACAACCTTGTTCGCATTTTGATCCGTGACATTAAAAACTGTTTACAGAATTCAAATGAAGGATTATATTAGAACTCTCACAAGGGGGTGAAATGGAATCAGAAGGAGTTCTTCTCTTTGATGAGAGAAACTTACCATCCATAAACCAATTCCCATCGGAAGAAATGTAAGCCTTGGTTATGATAAGATTAAGATCAGTCAGGACTTGAACCACTTCTAGAAGAATGCCATGTTTGTTAGCGCTGTCCACCTGCACAAAAAGGAAATGTACGAGGAAGTATGAGGCATAAATTTCTTAAGAGCAAGAAAGGAAAGGAGGGAAAGAGCTGTACCCGAACAACCGTGGCGTTTTTGCAGGATTCGTTGTCGATTACGACCCTGCAAATTTGGCCATGAACAATGAGTTAGGAGTTGGAACAGAGTAGAAGTAGGTAAAGATTAGGTTGAAAATAGAGGAGGCTGCGTACCTGGGTGGGTTCATTCTTCTGATAAGCTTTTGATATTCATCACCCATGTCGTTTGAAAAGCTCATGCTCATCTCTGTCATGGAAAACGAGCAAAATAAATCAGAGAAATGGAAAAAAAGGGGGACCCAGAAACAGAACCAGAACCAGAACCAGAAGGAACCCAATCAAGAACTAGGTCATGTTTCTATGAAGGAAGAGGGCGAAAAGACACGAAGATGAACTTTCACAAACCAAGAAGAAATATTAAGGAAACCACGATTGAAATTTCTTACAGAGAAAAGCTGGGAAGATAAATCAGTTCAATGAATACATCATTGAAACAGTAAATCAAGGACCGAAACCAGAAGGAAGTACAGATTCGGCAGTGAATCCTTTCAATTGAAAGAGCATATAACCACGCAATTACCAAAATAAACAAACAAGAGGACCGGAGTCAGAAACCCAGAAGAGCAAAAGTTCCAAAAATAAAAAAACAGAGAAAGAAACGAAACTGGAGAAGGAAAAGGGAAGAGAAAGATAAAGAACATACATACCCATTTGAAATGACGGAGAAAAGAAGGCGTACATAGAGTTGTGTGTTATAAACAATGGAAGGGAAGGGAAGGGAAGGGGATCTCAGCCGGGTTCTCAGATATCTCCCACTAAGGAAACAGAATATTTTTACAAAATCGAGCGCACCGGCAGCACTCTTCTGGGATCCCCCACTCGGAATGGAAACGAAATATAATATTAAAATGGGTTCAACTTTTCAGAAAACATGTGCAAAGCAAAGCAAAGAAACCCAAGTTTTTACAGAAACGCCCCGATTTTATGGTCCGAAATCTGGAAATGTTTAATGTTTGGAAAGGAAGAAGAGAGGACCCATATGGCACAGATGGTTCTGTTCTTCAATTGCCACTTGTGGGAGTGGGATTCGGAGTGTGGAGTTTCCAATTTGAGAATGAACCTGAAATCAGAGTATTTATTAGGGAAAAGGGGAAGCAACCCACCAATCCTCATCAACTGCTGAATCTGTATTTGTAAGAAGAGGAGAATGAATTGAAGAATTAAAGGAAAATGGGGATGAAGCCGGATCGGAGGATTTTTGTCAGGTGCGCCGGAGCCGGAGCCGTTCCGCCGGGACGCGGTAAAAAAACCAACGTGGCAAAAGCACGTGTCTGTCAGTGGGAACGAAAACGAAAAAGGAGGAGGCAGCAGCAGCAGCAGCCAGCGCGTTTCCCCTTTTAACCGCTTTTCCATTCTCCAGGGTTTGTGGAGCCAACCGTTCGATTACTATCCGCATCTCACTGTTTACTGTTTACCTTTTTTTGAAGGTTAAATCACAGTTAACACGTTAAAGATATTTATTTTCGATAAAAAAATCTCCTAGGTTTCAATCTCCAACCACATATGGCACTGAAAAGAAAAAATATTGGAATGAGAATTCGAACCTCTGATATTTTGATCGAGAATGTATGATGTTGATTTGTATTTGAGTTGGTTTCTATATGTTCTTGATTTGTGGCTAATATGTCCATGTTGTTTACTTTGTTTATTTAAATTTTTACCAACATACACCAAAATATACGTTCGAAATCAACCTGTCATTTAATTTTTAAATAATATGATCATCATAGCACGTAAACGTTTTAAATTAATTAAGTTCATGATTATTGGAAACTATTAGACATGAAATGGAAAGTTTATGATTCGTTTGGTAACATTCCGTTTCTTGTTTCTCGTTTTCAATTTTCTTAAGACATCTAAGTATTTTGTGACTAATTTTGTGAACATTCTCACAATTGTATATATATCTCGGAAATAACAAAAACAAGTTTTTATCTATTATTCTCATTTCTAATTTGTTCCAAAACATAAATAAAAAAATTGTTTTGTGAAACAAAAACAAGAACGTTATCAAGAGCCATTTTAAGTACTTGTTTAAAAAATTTTAACATGGACCAAATAGACATAACGTTCAAAATTTTGCAACCTATTATAAACTTTTTAAATAGACATAGTGCTATAAATTTAGGCACCAAACTTAAATTTTAACAGTTTTTTTCGTTTTTTTTTTCATTTTTGGGGATTGAGTTAAGATTTTATCTTGTGTTTGTATAATATTTTAATTTTAAGGAGTTTCAACTAGCATTTTAAACTCTTTTTATTTTAATTTTGATAAGTTTTTTTAGTACAACGAAGAAAGAATTCGAATTCATGACCTCTTAATCAGAAGTATGTGTCAATTGCCACTAAACTAAGCTAATGTTAGTTAATTTTAATAAGTTTTTTCAGTGAATATTATTTCTTAAATGTTATGTACGACTCGGTACCATGAATAAAATAATGTTAGGCAAGCAAAAAAACAAATTGGTCTAAAATGTACTGCATAGTACATATGCCCATTTTTATCATTTTCTCAAGGGAGGAGAATACATTTTAAACAAAGTATTTTTAGCCTCACCTTATTTTTATCCAATAAAAACATATATTTAATCCCTAGACCTTTAATATTGTTTCGTTTTTGTCCTTTAATTTTTTAAATTTATATTTTAATTCTTAAAATAAAATAAAAAAACATTTTATTATCGTCATTAATTTTTCGAAGAAAATGTGAGGTGGTCCATATTATGTGATGGTAATAAAACAAGTCCCTTTGCAAAAATAATAATAATAATAATAATAATAATAATAATAAAACAATAGTGGACGCAAATGGAAAATTCAGGAAAATATTAATTAGGAGTTGGAAATTTAGTCAGATAAATCCCCAATGGCGTGTCTTCTTCTCACTCTTTCATCAAAATAAATAATAACTTGAATTTTAAACCTCGAACTTAAAAGTTAAAAACGGTCTAATTAATTTTTAGAATTTTAATATTGTTTTTAATATAATTTGTTATCCTGTTTTATATTTTTAAAATGTTCATTTTAATTTAGATACTTCCATCTTTTGTATATTTCAATTCTTGTACGTTCAAAATGTCGTTGGACTTTTAAAAAGTAACCAATATGGTTCTTATTTGCAAAATTTAACACAGATTTTATACTCAATATAAATTTTTTAATATAGATTTATGGTTACATTTCAAAAAGATAACGAATGTATTGTTGTGTTAAAATTATGATTGAAAAATCAGATAAAATAAAAATGAATCGACCAAAATGGTCACTTTATAAAAGTACAAGAAATTCTAAATAGACGTTTTGAAACGATAGGGACCACAATGCCCTATGCCCTGTGCCCTTGCCAATAGGGCTGCTCCTTGGGGGCATTTAGAAACTTATTGTACACTATTTAAAGTTTACAGATCTATTTAACTTCTTAAAATTTATAAATTTATTGTACACAATTTTCAAGGTTCATAGACCAAATTTATAATTTAATTTAAATAATAATGATAACCAATACTCTCAAGTACACATTTTCATAACTTTCATATTCTACCCGATAAATTTCATATTGTTAACCCAACATAAATTTAGCTTAGAAGTAATTGACATATCGATCAAGAGGTCATGAATTCGAATCTCAATCTCGTTTGTTGTACTAAAGAAAAGAAAAATATATATTGTTGGAGGTGTTACTTTTTCGACTTGAGCCTAATTAGTTAAACTAGACATTAGCAATCTTATTTAAATGTGTGTTTAGTATTTTCTTAACATTGTAGCTAAAATCCTGAAATCAATTCCATAAAGGTCTCACAATTTTTTAGTTAAATTCACCGAAAATCAATCCTATATTACTTTTTTTTTAATTATTACTTTTTGATTTGCTTATATGATAAACATTTCGTTTTGTGATCAATATATAAAAAGGTTATTTAAAAAGTAAAAATCATACACACATTTATCTTAATTTATAAATAAAGTTATATTTTATATGTGCACCTTGAACTGAAAGTACACAAGTGTGATTTTTTTTCCTAATTGTTTCATAGCGCTAATTTTAATGGAATTATTTGCACTTAGGTCAAATTAATAATTACATGTATTAAACAAATTGAAATGTATTAACCAATCAGTGTCTTTAGAAAAACAACATTTGTAGGGTTATTTATTATTATTCTTATTATTTATTTATTATTATTATTTTGTGGGTGAACTTTTTTGCTTTTCTTTTCTTTTCTTATATTGATTGAAACTGAAATATTGGAAATCCCCACTCCACCATCACAAGATGGTCAACATGGAATCAATTCTGACGTTGGCCATTAAATTTCCAATCCAAAATTAATACTTTATTGGCTCAAAAAATTATTAATTTCTGTCAAAAAAAAATTATATAATTACCCATTTGCCCAACTTATGCACGAGATAATTATTACGACTAATTAGATTTCAAAATATAACCACGTTGCCTTAATCACTCCAACAGACATTACCCACATATTTAATTTGTTTTTCCTTTCTCTTTTCTTTTGGAAAAAATCTCAACAGAATNTGACGTCTGAAAGTGGCATTGATTATGGCATCATGCACGCTTACAATTCCATTAGTGAAATTTTGTTTTTTAATAATTTTTTTAAAACGTTTAAAACCCTCTTTATTTATGTCAATATTTAATTTTTAAAATATCTATTTAATTTTCTATTTAAAGATCTGATTGGTAGAGGTTTCAGATTCTATTTATCATTTTCGAATAAATCAAATGGATTCCGTGAATATCAATTTGATAAATTTATTTTAGTCGTGAGTATTTTCTGATTCTAAATTTGAAATTTTAAAATGCTTAATTACATTACTATTTCATATTATAAATTATTTCATTAAAATAGGTAAAAGATAATATATTATAAATTATATAACATTGTAAAATAATAATTACAAAAATTTATAATATATATGTGTAATAAATTAATTAATAATATTTTAGATTATTAAATAGTTAGTCGTAACTATCACTATTTACAAATATATCTAAGCACACATTCAACCATTTTAAAGTGAGATTTAATTTTTCAATTTGTTACCAAATACGTATTTAAAAACACTAGTTTTTCTTGAATCCATTATTTTCAAATTATCAATTAAAATTCAAATAGATAAGACATTTATTATCATTTTAAAGGTCGATGGTTTGAATTTCTACCTTCCAAATATTGAACTGAAATATATACCTATATAGCTTCATGCCACATCAGCATAGCGGCAACTAAGCTAATTATTTTTTAAATATTAAAAACTAAAAATAAACCTTTTAAAATTTGAGTTACCGAAATGAAATAATTGAAAATAGGATTTGAACTTTCATTTCTTTTTATAATTGTTTTCTTTTACCTTTCAATTGTTTGAAAAAGTATGAGTAGAATTTAGTTGCAATTTAGTTTTACTTTTTTGGTTCTATAATTGTTTTACTTTGTGCAGTTTTTTTTTTCTTTTTTCTTTTAATAATTGTCTAGACATTTTCGTAGCATAAAAGTAAAGATAAGTTTTTCATAGGAACTTTATAGAAGCAGCCAACGGTAGAGCCAGATATAAGATTGAAGATTCTTTATATAATTCATATGACATCAAATTATATTCTTTTAGAAAAATGATGAAAATGATTTAAATGAGTGGTAGGAAACAATGACTATTGTATATTTAATTAATGTTGAACTTTATTTAATGATTAATTATATCAATATATATTTGAACTCTTCATACAATAAATAAATTATATGATAAGACAAACCATAAGATGACTAAAAAAAAGTGATACACATGATCAAATGACATTTTTTCTCATGTTTCACACTTATAAATGGAGAAAAAGAAAATTAAATATTGAAAAATAGCATTATAATGTGCTGAACTAGACAAAATCAAAGAATAATCTCCCTCACCTTGATGTAGCTTCATTAAATTTGAAGGCTAAATAAATTTCATGGAATAAAATAATTTTCTTAGGCCATCTTTAAGACTAAAATAGAATTTTCTACAATTTAGAGATAACAACCCTAAAACTTTATGACAAAATTAGATGTTTTTTTTTTTCGTTATATTTTATTTTAAGTGAGGGTAATAAATAAATAGATAGAAAATTATCGTACTAGTCAGTCTAGGATCGTGAGTGGGGGCCACGCGATTAAATGAGGTACAATTACAGCCACGTTCGCTTCGCCCCTCGAGCAGGAGGCAGTGGGCCCCATTCTGTAGTTGGGCCCACGTTGCAACTTGCACATTAACAGCTGAGCTGAGCTGAGCTGGCAGCCTGTCCCCAG
>NW_019104542.1:201644-230110 GCF_001995035.1 Momordica charantia
TGCTGAGAATCTAGGAACGACAGAGTATTCCTTTCCCTACAAAACTCATGGGAGTAGTGTATTTCAAAAGAGGAGCCAAAGAAATATTCCAATTTATTGCTACACAAACCAAGGTTATTAAAATTGTGCATCAAATTTCTTCCTGAATATACAACGATATCCAACAATTTATTCTCTTTACTAAAATTTGTACGTTAATTAAGAGTGAGTCATGAAAAGACATAAAATATCATTCGAGTTCGTGGGCACATCAAACCTAGTTTAATTGTGCTTAAGAATCATAACATTAATAATGTAGCCAAAACAAAAAAATTGTTGGGAGGTCTAATTTGGCTTGTAAGGAAGGCAAAGGGCAAATGCTAATTAATTATGATGATAATGATGCCGAAAAAGGCAAAGATTTTGTTAGTTGGTGAGTGGTTAGAAAGTGGGATCCAAATTTTGCTTTTAAAAAAAATGTGGGGAAAAAAATTTCATTTTGCCTTTTAATAATTTCCACCATGTGTTCCATCATCCATTTCCTATTCATTCCTTTTATTTTTCTTTACATCTACGCATACTAATTGTCTTCAACAATCATTATGAAATTATTTCTTTAAAATTAATTAGTACGATTTCATCTCTACGTTTCCCTTTTAAATACATTATTTTCTCATCAATTATTGTAAGGTTTTCTTTATTTATTTGATTTGAATTAAGGTTATAGGTTTTTTCTGCAGAGGAAAATGTTGGAGTCAATTTTACCACTTTTTTTTTTTTTAAAGTTAAAGTAGTTTATTAATAAATTTTAATCCAATTATTTAAATAAAATAAAAACTTTCTCCTACTGTCCTACATTCCTTCCCCCGAAAAAAGACAGATCTAAAATTAAAAAATAAAAATAATAAATAAATAAACCTTACTTTAACTTCTCAATTGGCGTCAAAACGAACATAGCTCAGCGTAATTGACATATAAACAGTTTATTAATAGAGCCCGCGGCACTTTGTTAGATATCCGACATCTCCAAAAATTCACGCTTGTTATGTAGGAAAATTTATAAAAATATTCACGTTTGTTTTGTAATATTTATTATGTGTTAAATTTATAGAATGTTCCAAAAGTATTCCTACAAATATTTATATAATTTATACATTCATTTAATATAATAGATTTATTTTAATTAATTTAGTATTTTGTTTTTTTATGTTATTCAGTAGAACAAATGAATTCATATTTATTTAATATAAATTTTATTTTTAACTTTAATATTTTTTCAAAAAGACAATTATATAATCTGTGAAATTTATTTGAGGAAAAATATCACATATATGTTGGTCGTAAAAAAATGTTGCTTTAAAATTATATATTTGTGATAATAAATATTATTCATGATATAATTGCGAAGGACAAAAATATAAAGAGTGGATACTCGAAGACCCGTATTTCAAAGGGGCATCCAAAACTAGATACTCTTTTGTATGGGTTTCTTAGGATACTCGAAGAGATTCCCATCCTACATCCCCGTAAAACAAACATGGAAATCAGATACCTGTTCTATGGGAATCTTACGAAACAAACTGCAACTAATTATTTGGAAAAATCAAAACTCTCTCCAACATTCCTTCCTCCGAAAAAAGACGATTTAAAAAAATAACAATAATAACTTTGACTTCTCAGTGGACTGACTATGATTAGTATTGGGCTTAATGGGCCACAAAGCTCACCAGTTAGGGCTTTTATATTCAAAGCCCATAATGTTTGAAGTGTAGAAAATCTGCAATTGAGGTGGCTTATTTTGCAAGCGATTCCGTTAATATACTTTGACACTTCATTTCGTTAATATACTTTTGACACTTCATTTCGTTAAATGCCACCTCATGTTTTTGGTAAAGGCTCTAATGGACTTTACTTTCAAGGACGATTTAGAATTATTTTCTAAAATTCGTGGATCTAAAACTCAAGAATTAAATATAAATTTATCTTCAAATTCATGAACAAAAAATGTATTTTATCTTTTATTAAGGAGCCCATGGAGTGTTAGTGAAGTTGGGCGGACAAGAGAAGAGGAAGCCCATAGATGATTGAGAGAGATTCGGTGGGAGCAGAAAAGAAGAGACCAAACCCAGACACTGTTGTATGCCAAACCAGACACAGTCTACAGACAGCGACAGGGAGAAAGATGAAGAAACCAACAACAATTGTAACTGTCAGCAACATCCTCCATGTCTCACCAATTTTAAATTTCAAATACAAATACAGCCATACACGAGGATTAATGGGACATGCCTTTCTCTGTTTCACAAAACTCTCTCTTTTCTCTTCTATTGTCCCTCTTCCTTTTGCTTTTGGTTGAGAATGATCGGAAAAGAGTAAGATTAGGAATGTGGAGCCAATATTGAGAAACAAATACTTAAGATTGAGGCGTAGTATCTCGCTCTATTTAACTGAGGTTCAAACCCATCTGCGGTGCATATTTCTTTATCATCCACTGGTGCAATATGTCTTCTCTCGCCTGTATCTTGAAGTTGAGCTCAAACTCTACAACAAAGTAATGGAAAATTTTCCTAATTCTATTGCAGGAATGAGTAGAAAATAATTGAAAAAAAAAATGAAAAGAAAACACAAGAATTTAGGTGAAAAAAAAAACTCCAAATCGGAGAAAAACCCACGGCCCACAAAGAAAAAATCATTACAATCACACAAGATTTACTCGATCGATTCCATTTACACAAAAACATTCACAAACATTATTCCTAACTCCAGTCACTTCCACAAACATTCAAAATTCAAATAATTAATCTCCTTTTTCTTATTTTAACGGGACCGTAGTCATACTTTTTTGCTGTTGTCGTTTTGCAGGCATTGAAGTTGCGTTTCCACTATAAAACTCCAAACATAAACATAAAATCCTTCGACAGACAAAGTCGGTTGTTTATAATATGTCTTGTTTCCCATGGATTCTGTGAGGGTCCTACGTCCTCTATTTTCACTTTCCCCATTGGAAATCACCAAATCATTTTACTTTTAATCCATAATCCTTTTTGGTAATTAATCTCTTAAAATAATAAGGGAAAAAAAGGGTTAAATTTCGTCAATAAAAAAATTGGTGCATTGTCAAGGCCCTGTCTTTTTTGATGATGACAAATAGAATTGTACCACCTCCAACATCTAACGGTTCGAAAATGAGAATGTTGGAATAAATTGGAAATGGTAACAAGCTAGAAACAAGAAATTCTTGTATCTAAAACCCTAGTAAGTTTCTACCTATGCAGCTTCTCATATTGATAGGTGATTCAACAAAGACTAATGCTTTTGTTGTTGTCTCTGTCATAGCTGACTCTGTTAGTTTTTTTTTTATATTTTTGTTGTTTCCAAAATTTCTATACAATTATGAGCCCCTTATCTTTTAAAAAATAAGAAACAATAAATATAAATATTTGTCAAATACTTAGATTTTTTCATAAAATTTGAAACAATAAACAAAAATTGGGAACCCAAACGAACTCTAAATTCTTGTTTTATTTTCCATATTAATAGGTTAACCTGCCATTTCCAATTTGAAAGAAGTGAACTTTGTTTATGGATGATTTGGATTTCATGTGTTTAGTTTCCTTCCTTATGTGTCTAAATATCTTAATAAAACAATAATTTAATAAGCGATGAATTTGTTGTTACCAAGTTTTTTACTTAATAATCTGAATGAGATTTTTAAAAATTAAGAATGGGGTTGAGAATTACCATAGTTGTTTTTAATTTCCCTGAAAGTTACTTCTTCTTTTTTTATTTATTGATTCACTCATTTCGTMATTAAATATTTTCATGTAAAAAATTAATTTAAGATAATAAATCCGTAACTTGCCGTTTGATATTTCATTGTATTTTGGAGGGTATAAAAAGTAGATTAATCAAATGAGCTAATACGAGCTCAGCGGTTAAAACATCGTACTCCTTATCAATATGTTGTTAAGTTCAATTCTCCATTACCACAATTATTGTACTAAAAAAAATTTATTAAAGGAGACATGTGCTAGCTTCAACCTTCTACCTTGAAGATGATAATAAATGTCTTATCTAGTAAGCTAATGTTCGGATTGATTTTTCATAATTAAATTATACAGTTAGATATAAGGTGTTAATTTTAATACATATCTCTTGGAAATTATAACTGTAAGGTTGGAAGTTAAAATCTTTATCAAAATAATAATAATAATATGTATGTTAATGTATTTATATGTTTACCCACCTCGGCATTATGTAAATCTAATTAATAAATGAATTGAATTGTTTAGACTCATTTTAATTTGGCCCTATAATTTAAACTTTAATTAGTCTTCATAGTTTTACGTAATTGTACTTTGGTCGGAATAACTCCAAAAAAAAATTGACTAAACTCCGTTCAATAATATGAAATTGATACTTTTATAGTAAAAATATAATTTAAAATGACATAGGAAAGATTTGTACGAGCTAGCAATTTCAGCCACAAAAATTTTAAAAATAAATTAATTAATAAAGATTATTTGGAGATAGAAAGGCCCCAATCACATTCATCACCCTCCCTATGTGCTAGAAATTATATATTTTCTTCCTTTTTGGTGCCCGTCGTTTTCAAACAAAGAAAGAAAAAAAAAAAGTCTATAGTTTTATATTAATTAATCGTCCTCATTTTTCGTCAAATTTCAAATTCAGTCACATAGTTAAAACTATAACCTGAAAGTAAAAATAAAAAACAAAGATGAAGAAAATATCATATTTTGTATTTATTATCTATGTCACCTTTTTGTAAGATGATTAATAATAGTTCACAGCCACGTCATTAATGAATATATTACACATCATGTTTTTTAGTACAATATGTGGGGATAGAAGATCGAACTTACGATTTTTTTATTGGAGATATATGTCAGTTACTATTGAGCTATACTCGCTTTGACATAAAGTTGGTTAAATAGAATTAATTTTCTTTAGGGTCAGATGACTGTCCTGTGAGATTAATCGAGATGTGAGTTGAAGTATGATTATTAAGTTATTCTTATAGTAATGAACCGAGAAGTTCAAGATTCAAATTTTGAGCCTAACTAGTAAAAAGATTCAAATTCCAGTCTAAACAATATTTGACGTTAGTTTTACAGTATGGTGATTTAATAATCCCTTATAAAAATTATATCAAATTTAGTGATTTTTTTATTTATGAAAAGTATCAAATTAGTGATGACTTAAACTAGTTTGCGGGTGATAAATGACACCTAATATTGGAAATTTATTTAAAATAATATCATAAAAAGTGGGTGTCGATTTTATTGCCAGAATAATCATGTTAGGTTTTCAAAAAAAAAAAAAAAGAAAGAAAAAAGAATAATCATGTTATAAATATAATTTCATTAACCATATTAATTATCTTCAAATGTGATATAATACAATTTTTTTTAAGAAATATTCCATCAATTTATTGCCATTCACATACTAATTTAACTCCCTTGAAATTTAAGATTTTATCCCAACTTATACATTTTATCGAACAAAATCTATGATTAATACAACATAGGATGTGTGAGTGATATAGTAGAATGAGTGATTTTGAAAAAATAATAATAATAATAAGTATAATTGATTTTTCAAAATCATCATCCAAGAAATTAAAAATAAATTTAAAGTGATTTTAAGGTATATTTGGAAATGATGGTAAAATGACTCATTTTGAAAAAAGAGATTTAAGTATAATTAATTTTCCAAAATCACCGTATAAGTCATACTTTAAAAATCAATTTAAAGTGATTTTAAAATTTTTTAAAATCAAAATTTTAATTTACCAAACATGATCAATAGAAAGGGGAGTGATTTTGACAATGGCAAGAGTGATTTTAGTCGCGCCAAAATTACTTTCATTTCCATTGATCATGTTTGGAAAATGAAAAAATTGATTTTAGGTAAATATAAAATCGCTTATAATTTATTTTTAAAGTATCACTTGGGTGCTGATTTTGAAAAATCAATTTTTCTTAAATATCTTTTTTTAAAATCACTCCTACCCTCAAACCCAAACTCCCAAACATACCCTTAAGCTTTCTTAGAATCAATTTTTTTAATTTGCTAAGCAATCCTAAATATCAGAAACTTATTACACAAAATCCTATTTTTTTAGAACGAGTTGAAGAAATAGGCATTATTTGTGGAGAAGAAGTAATAAATTGGGGATTATCGAGACCCATGGTTGTAAAAAATAAATATTTTAATAATGGTAAAAGTGATTTTTGTATGACAAACACATCTATAATTTATGTTGCAATTATGCATGCCAACTACCATACTATTAAAATTTTACGGTTACTTTTGTTTTCAATTTTTAAAGAATTTTACTTATTATTATATCGGACCACCGAGCCCATATAGAGTTGATAAGCTGTGTAATAAGTGACCATTTCTAAACAATTGAATAGACACTTGTGTCATTATGTAATGGCACCCTATCTAGTTTTTGGGTCAAATATTTGTTCTTTTTAGTACAACAAGTGAGGTGGAGGATCGAACTCATAACTTGTTGATTGGATATATATATCAATTACCACTAAAACTACTCGTTTTAGCATTTGGGTCAAATATTCGTTATTCCTACCCAAAAAGAGAGATTCTTTCCTAACCTGAGATTAGTGCTCCAATCATTACCAATTTTTTTTCATTTCTCAAACATCCTTGATAAATTTAAAAAGCAAAATAAATAATCGATGTTGATAAATATTTATAAAAAATATTTAAATTAATAAATAAACATTTCACCATTTCTAAATAAATTTAAAATGATTAGTAATAATATTATGGTTATATTAGTGATATTTTATTGATATTTTATCAATTTTTTCTTTTTGTAGTACTATAAAATTGTCGATATTGAACCCAAAGACACATAAAAATATCGATGGAAATGATTTTGAAACAAAATTTATTTTAATAGGTGGAATGAAATATTGTTTGAGGCATAAATTTTGGTAAGTAATTGAATCCGAATGAAAAAGGAAAAAGAAAGGAGGAGACAAGCATGAGATGGGAGCTACTCAAAACATGCCACATGAGAATATTGACTTTTGACATGACGCGTGGACATGCCACATGATGTGTCAATTCTCACATTCATACATAGAGATGATGACACATGCATACGTGTCATTTTATATATGTTTTTAACCTTTTAAAAAAATAGTTTTCCTATAACTACTCTATCCCTAGGTTGGATAATTGGAAATTATTTGAGAGAAATAAAAACAAACACAAAGTGAAATTTTGTTTGGAAATTTTGTCTACGAAAATTTCCAAAAGTTTGATGTAAACGGAAAAAGCTGAAATTTATAGGTAGCAAGACCTAATGTAATAGAATAATAAGTTGAATTATAACGTGACAAAAATAATAATGATTGTCATAATTGATTTACGTAGATAAATACACTCGCAATCAAATACTGTCTCTGGCCATCTTCCATTACTTTAACTATCAAAATATAGGTCCATCACCTTATCAGTATCTGATTTGATCGATATAAAACGTAAAAATAAAATATGATGTAGCCATCCATGTAAATTTTAGTATGGTAGTTCGACCTATACGAAATAAAAAATCTATCTCATTTAAGTATATGAAGAACACCTCGATGACTTGATAGGAGAGTGGGGCCAACAAAATTACATTAGAAGTTAGGTTAACCTAACTTCACGATGGCCCATTGATTCAAAATTAAAATAAAATAAAATAAATTTATGTAGACTTATAATTTCTAGTTTAGTAGATATCAATTTTAATGGAAAAAATGGAATATGAACTAACTATGCTTTTTCAAGATCAAATATTTGTAAATAAATCTTAAGCGTTCATCTTACCTATAAATTTGATATCAAATCAATTTGCGGGTGAGACATGGAAATTAGAGATATCTTTTGAATTGATTAATTTAAGAAAAGAAGTTTAGATAGTTTGATTTATAGTATCAGTTAACCTGAGCTAAGCGATAATTGGTATGTATTCCCACTCTCGAGGTTGGAAGTTTGATTTCATGGTCATTTACTTTAAAAATTAGTAATTTTTTTGTGTTTTCTAACATTAAATATTGTAGAGTCGAGCGTTTGTCTCGTAAAATTAGTCGAGATGCAGTCAAACTAACCTAGAAAAAAAAAAGAATTATAATATAAATATTCGACAATGCCTTTTGCTATTTAATTATTGCATAATCAGCCAAATATTTTGTATGGACAAATATTAATTAAGTTCATCATTATTAGTGTATGAATTTAGTGCATAACATGTTCGTAAAAATTAATATATTTCAAATCGAGAATATCAAGGAAATAAGCTTGATGCACTCTCCAAGCACAATCAATATTAATTTTGAAGTGTCCAGAAGTTTAAAAAAAAAAAATATATATATTAATTTTGAAGTTTGGATATATTCTAATTAAAAAATTAACTAACTACTATTATAGTATTATATAATATTTGTTGCCAAATGCATTATTAAAATTATTATAAAGCTATTATATCTTCCTCCACAGTAGAGAGGGGCCAGAATTTAATCATTTCAAATTATCGTAATTCATTATCTTTTATCAGGCAATGATTTCGCGTTGAAACGGTGGATATTAACAATTGTCAGTGAATTAGTTACCTAAAAATAAAAATGTTGTAATTAAAAGTAAAAACTTACCTAAAAATGTACATAAAAACATTAATATAGGCTAATATTCAGGTTTCCCCCTTAATTGTTAATAACAAAGAGAAATAATTATTATATATTAAATTACAGTATTCATTTTTATTTTATCAATATTTAGGTTTATGTTTAGAAAAAGGAAGATCCTACTTAAAAATTGAAAATTTAAATAAATTATATATTAAAATTGTTAATATTTTTGTCATGATGTATATCTTAACTAATTGAATTATGTTGTGGAGCTACTGAAACTAAAAGTGGGGATTTTTTTTTATAAAACTAAAGATAATTGAAGATTTTTTCTACATATAATATTATTTAGGGTTGATAAAAACCAAAAAGAAAATCTTATTAAAGTATATTAATGTTTGTATATTTCATTTCCTTATAACCATTTATTCTATCTATGGTAGGTTTATTCAAACCCATATTTGAAAAAAGAACACGGTACGGTATCTAGAATTTCTAAAATTATGTATGGATAGTCTTTTTTTTCTAATTCATTATTCTCTGTTCCAATTTTCCAAAATCTTAATAAAGTTTTTCTTTTCTTTTTTTAACCTCAGCCCACGAATTGCGCAATCATCCTTCTTTCCAACGATTTCATTTACTTCATAATATAAATATACTTACATTTTTAAATTTATAATCAAATCTTAGTTAGAAAGAACATATAAGTCAAATTTTAAAGCCAAAATTTCTCTCTGCTATGAGGGTTTTTTCGGTCCATTAGACTGATCCAAACTTTGAGTTTTTTGAGTATCAAGATTGGAAGTTCATTCTAATGATAGAGGAAAAAGAAACAACACTAGATATTGATAGTTCAACAGCGATATTGACTATGAAAAAGACTAGAATCAAGTATTGTTTGGAAACTTCCATGGAAGATAATTATAAGTAGTGAGGTGATGCATAATGTGCTCAAAATGACTTGGAAGATAGAGAATGGTCTAACAATTGAATTCTTGTACAGAAATCTATTCCTTTTCATTTTCTTCCACTACTTTTACCCCATGGAACATACGATACAAAAATGTGAAACTATCTACGTACCAATGGTTGCGCTATCAAATAACCTTTAAAATCATTCGTCGAAATTTCAATAAGTCATAATAGATATGTAGCAAAAATTTGAGTAGATAGGGTGAATTATTGTTGGAAACTTCTAATAACTTTCAAATAAATCTAACAAAATTGTCCTCAATTACAATTGTCATATATCTCCAACCAAAAAATTTTCGATCCACATCTCATGACATAATTAAATGTTGTTCATATAATTGAGACACAGTTTCAGCCCATGCTCATATAATTGACAAGTGGAAAAAAAATTCCTTAGTTATAAAAAAAAAGCTTTAAAAATGTTGTTTTTAGTTTTTGAATTTTAGTAAAGCTATCAAAAGTAAAAATGCAAAATAAAGAAATATATAGTAAATAAGCTTAATTTAAAAAATGGAAACCTAAAGAAAACCCAAAAAAATTCTAAACTTTGAAAATTTCAATTTGTTTAAGTATATCAAAAGATGGAAAGTAAATAAAATAAAATCATCCAAATTACAAATATATACCGTCTTCCGTAATAAAACAAAATAGAACCTTTTCAAGGAAATGATCGCATAAAAATGGCAGAGATATTCAGAATCCCAATTCCCAAATCAGAATGATACGAGAGAGAAGGACCCACAAAAATATAGAGAAAGGGGACCGCCTCTGATCAGAAAACCAGGGCAGAGCGAGCTTTTGGGGGTAAACCAGCAAGAAATTCAGAAATCAGAGGCTATACAGAAGAAATTCAGAAATCAGAATCAGCAGCAATCKGAGGCAGCGTTTGAAATTGAATCGAACCTGGTAGGGATACAGTACTCTACTCGCCGCAAGGAAACAACAACTTCGTCCAGCTAATTTCCCCTGCTCTCGCTTTTCCCGGCAAAAAGATGAAACGATCAACAAAAACAAATTAAAATTCTCCGGCGGTTGCTTTTGGGGGTGGAAACATGTCCGGTTTGACTTTGTAACAGAAGAAAAAGCCCTCTGGGGTGCACTTTCTGATATGATTGTCAGCCCCAGAAAAAGGTGTCTTCCAACAGTTCTTTCCCTGTTAATTTAGGGCGAGGGGATGGTCAAATCAAACTCTCTCCAATTTCACGGGGACCCCAAGAGAGCATTCGGGATTGCTGCTCGCTCGATCGGCTTATAAAAGCCACATTCCAGCAGCTTCTTCGGGATTGGAATTCGGAATCGTTCAGGTAAACGAATTTTAACGACTGTAAGTTTTGACTTTTGAGGTATCTTTTCTTTTTTCTTCGGCAAAATCTTTCTCTCGCTCGGTTGTTTGGGGAGATGGAAAGTTTTTGAATCTGGGTTTTACTAAAAGGGAAGTCAGATGGGTAGTTTTATAAAGAATTTTAAAAGGGTTGGGTTGGGGGATGTATCAAATTGCCAAAAACCAAAGCCAAATTACTAGACCGTTCGCTTCCCCTTATTAATTGCACAGAGAGAGAGAGAGAAAGGGACGGTGCCTTACATAGTTGACCTTTAATTGGTGAAACAGATAATAACAACTCATCTCTCTCTCTCTCTCTCTCTCTCTCTCTCTCTCTCTCTCTCTCTGCTTGTCGTAATAAACTTTGATGTCTATACAGGCACACCTCTTTGTTCCAGTTTGCTTGGTGGGTTCTTTCTGAACAGTTGCTTTAACGCATTGTGGAATGCATTTTCCTCTGTTCCTATAGGCGCCAAGGTTCTCTCCCTTTCTTTCATCTTCCTTATTTTTTCTTCTTCTTAGTTCTATATTAACTGATTGTGCGAGGAGGGATCATGGTTGTTGTCAATCACTTTCTTATGTTCTATGCTCCTGCCTGTATCAGAATCTCACACGCTCAATATTTTCACTTTAAGCTTCCTCCATCTGTTTTCCCCATATCTTGTTTGAAGCATAAACTGAATAGCCCTTTTTCMATTAACATGGAGAAAGGAAAGTTGGGGTTGGGTTTTTTCTTYTTTCTTTTTGTGGCTCTCAAATAAGTCAACTGTTGCAGCATATTTTTTTTATTGGGGTTGAAATTTGTTTGGAAGTGGATCTGTTCTATCAGTCAGATTCTGATTCATATGATGGTTGAATGATTTCTTTTTCTGATTCTACGTATCAGTGCGCAGAATTGATGAATACCTATCTGGGTTTTCTCTCAGTTCTTTGGAACTTTCTTCCAGTTTTTTCTTTTTCTTTTCTTAAATTATAAGATTAAAGAACAAGTTGGTCGGATCTAGTCGGGACTACGAGACAAAAAGGGTGGTGGGAATTTTGATAGGGGCCGATCTCGGATACCTTTTGATTTAATAGTTAGATTTTGGGTTTTAATATTGCAGTTCAGGTTTTTGCATGGACAGGACACTGGATTTGCTTGAAATTTTTCCTTACAGAGCATTCCATGTGTGGTGTGTAGTGTACAGATTATTGTTTACAGTGACCGTGTCTGCCCCTTGGAAATTAAGTTCTTGACTCGATCTCCTCTTTTAATCCGCTTTCTTGTTCACTCTATGGGCGAATATATGCTTTGCGGGGCAGCATAATTTACAAAACCACACGATTTTTTAAGCAGTGAAAGTGATCGAGTGGCTTTTTTTTTTTTTCCCCCCTTCTTATAGCTAAGTCAATGGAATAATAATTCTTTCGTTTGACTTCTGGRAACATTGCGGGGAAAACCTTCTTATTTTGACTCTAAACTTAAAAGTTGGCTCTCTTTTACACTTCTCGAGCTGACCTTCTGCTTTGTGTATTGTTAATTTATTGTGTAGTTGTATAAAGCTGGAAGGTTTTGTCTTGGCTTTTTCACTCTAATTTTCTTTCCAATGAATTGACAGAGTCTCCACATGGTAGCCATCTCAAGGCAAATTTGATGCATGTGTGGAAAAAATCCATTGGAACAGTGCATGCAAATCATGAAAGTTGGTAAATATCATATTCTACTAGWTTTTGTTTTTTCCTTAAACGAAATACCAGTTTAATATTTTGTTATATTTCTGTACTCGGCATCTATTAACCCTGTGAAATTTGTTGCAATTTTCTATGTTGCCTGAGGATCTTGTAATGTTTTAATTTAGGCTGCCCAACTTAACATAACTTAACTTATTTGATATGTCAAATTCATTCCAAGGCTTTTCCTCTAATCAAAAGAAAACTTAATTATACTCAAGTTGCTGAGAAATTTGAAATTTTTTCTTCATTTATCCTTTCCCTTTGCCACTGCCACAAAAAGTTTTCCCTTGGAATTTATATTTTGTTTCTTTTACAGAGGGTGAACATGTAGTTTGCCATTCAAATATTAGCGTCAAGTTTGTTCCTAAGTCAAGTGATAATGATGCTCATGATTCTGGTGGGATGATGCTTGAAGATCAGAAAGAACTTACAAGCCCTCCGAAATGTAACGATCAGGATGCCGATCAGTTTGTTCCTAAGCATGACTGTTTAGGTCTTGATGATTTTAATCACTACAATGAGGTTGAAGCCTCTGTGTCACCGTTCACTAATTCTTCTAAAGTAGACTTGTTTGAGGAAGACTCAGAGCTATACATGGAAAAGAGTATTGTTGAATGTCAACTTCCTGAACTGATAGTTTGTTACAAAGAAAATATTTGCAATATTGTTAAGGATATTTGTATCGATGAGGGCGTACCCTCTCGGGATATGCTCTTGTGTGGTAATAGTTTGGATGAGAAGGCGGTGTGTGCCATTGCCCCTTCTGAGAAAGATTGGAAAGATGAGTTGGAAGGAGAACTGGAGAAAAGAAAGATGTTTTCTTCAGAGCATGCAGAATCTTTTTCCAACAAGGATTCACCCAAACAATGTGATTTGAAGGATTTGGGAAGAATACCTGAGGCAGAATATGATGTGGCGTATTTTACTGACAATGATATACCAAATCTTTCAATGAAAGACTTGGTTGTAGAGAGCTTAAAGCCATTGATCAACCATAAGGATGAGTCTCACCCTCAGTCTGAACAGGTATTCTTAATTTTTGGTAAAATGGATTTTTATTTTTGCTCTGTAACTCAACTATAGTTATATCCTAATTTAACATTATTTTTTTTATTGATGCTGGTGGAGTGGTGCGCATTTGAATGTGACAATATTCTGTTTGTTTTGATTCAGGTTTTTATTGAATCTGCAAGTTTGGAAGTCCCAGTTTCCGTATCTGCAGTTGAAGATTCTTATAGTACCACCGGGGAAGCAATAGCAGCATCCACAGAACCAAAAAATAGCTCTTCTGTGAACGAGATATCATACAATAGTAAAGTGGATAATGGAAACATTACTTTTGATTTTAATTCTTCAGCATCTATAGCTAGTGATGGAATGGAGCATCATGATAATGGCTACTCAAACTCTTCAGCTCCTACGACCAGCGCCTCAGTGGACTGCCAAGATACTAGCAGCCCTGACCCTTCAGAATCTGCCGATAAATCCCAAGTACAGTGCCATCATACTAGTAGTAACCCCAAATGTGTGGAATATGAAGACTTACCCAAGGCAGAAGTTGGGATTTCTRGTAGTYACTCRGTTTCAACCCAAGTTCAACATGGCATCGGGGAAACCAGTTTCTCTTCTATGGGACCTCTGGGAAGTCTGGTGTCTAATTCGGGCCGTATAGGTTACTCTGGCAGCATCTCTCTTCGATCCGACAGTAGCACAACCAGCACCCGTTCATTCGCCTTTCCCATGTAAAGTTTTTGATCCATCGTTTCTCTTATAGTGTCTGTATTATTTTTAGTCATTTAAACTTCAGAACTAATGAAACCAAAATCTTTATTTTCCTGCAGAATACAATCTGAGTGGAATAGTAGTCCTGTTAGAATGGCTAAAGCTGATCGCCGGAAGCATAGGGGTTGGAAACATGGCCTTCTCTGCTGTAGATTCTGAAAGCTTCTACTAATTTATCCATAGGTTTAGTGTCTGAAATATACATCACGCAAGTATTTTCTCGTCAAGTCGCTTAMATATAGTCCGATGTCCTCCCCTTACCTTCATTTGTTAGGTTCACTCTAACGTATGCAATATCATACAGGTTTTTTAGAATTTCAGTCTTTAAAGGAGCGCCATTGCTGCTCAACTTACAAAGAATGTTTACATGTTGTACGGTCATTTTACGAGATTAGTTGAAATATATGTTTGTTGATTYGAACACTCTGTGATTTTGAAACGAAAAAGAAAAAGGTGCAGAATAACACTGTTCTAATTGTTCTAACCAGCATGGTGACTGTAAAAGACTCAGTGATGAGTTGTCCTGCTTCCTTATTGGCTTGCCCAAGTGTTTTTATGTTTATGCTAAACCAAACAGGAAAATAGTTTTCCTGGGCTTCATGATACTGGAGAGGGGGAAGTGTTTGACAGAATAACATAATTTGGTTTTTGGAAAGGAGAAAACTTTTAGTGCTCAACACCACACTGCTATAAAACAATATATAAACAAAAATGTCATTACGTATAGTGGTGACAAAAGCTACCAGAATTGTGTAAGCCACCCTCCCTAAAAGTGAACTAATAACATATTATTTTGAAAATAATATTTTCCTGAACTAATAACATATTATTTTGAAAATAATATTTTCCTCTCTCTCTCTCTCTCTCTCTCTCTCTATTATATATATTCCTTTGGGGTCAGTCTTTGAGGCATGAAATCATTTACACTTGGACATGGGGTTGATAGTCATGGCCTCACTGTGCTGTGTTTCTCTCTTAATTCTTTTGATACCTTATGCTTCCTCCCATGCTCTGGAGCAGTCCTTCCACTTGCAAGGTGTATATCCTTCTCTCTTTTTCTTCTTCTTTTTTCTCTCTTTGAGAATAATGGTATAATATTTGTGATCTTGCAGCAACAGAAGCAGTGCGTTTTCGTCCGACGAGGAAGTTTAGACTGATGGAAGAGGCGGGAGCGGTGTGTTTGAAAATAGTTTTAAAATAAGCGATTTTATCTTAAGTACTTTTATTATAAATTCTTTAGTAACTTTCATGTTTATATGTTTCATTGTACACGGTTCTTGAGTGCTTCTCTAACAATACAAGTACTCTACTACAGCACAACTAAGTGCTTTTAACTTTTTCTAAAAGCATTAATAAATCATTTTCAAACATGATGAATTTGAGTTAGAAGAGCGTTGGCATATGACAAAACATATCAAAAGCACTCCCAAATATAGTTTTGTACATATCAAAATCACTTCCAAACAGAGCGTTCCAACCAATTTCACCATTGTTTTCTCTCTTTTTCTCTCTTTTTCTCTGTGCCTTTGACATTGTGATCACTGATGATTTTTCTGGAATCAGGTTAAAGCACATGGATCCCCAGTTCCCATACAAAACGATAACCACGAGGACAATGTTTCAGGTGATTTCTATGTTCATTTTCAAATAAAATCCAAAAATATGCAAGTTTTTTAGTTGCTATTTTCTGTAAATAACTCAGTCCTGTCATTTCTACAACCAGGCCATTGGATAAGTAGTCTGGTTATGGTTTCAAGTTTTAACTAAAAACTGCAACAAGTTTTCTTCCTAGAAGATGGAAAACTTGAGGCTTTGCCATATTTGAATAACACCAAAGTAAAAAAACAAAAACTCACTATTTTCTTTTCACTTTTTAGATATACACTGCAGTTTCAGATACTTACCCTGCCATTATTTTTCTCTCAAATCACCTTCAATTATTCATTCCCCTTATAGCTACTGTCCATTAAAGATATCATTGTGACTCTCCTTCAATTCCTGCCTAAAWTTTTTTCCTTTTATATTTATTGGTTTAAAATTTTAGTGGGTGAGTTTTTATTCTACGACGTGTTAGATATTTCAAGTCATGATAACAGTTAAGTTTCATCGTATAGTTTAAGCATGGATGACAATTGATATTGAATGCGAATTAGCGTCTTTGTTTACAATAATGATAATATATTTTTTAATAGATTTATTTGGAATATGAGTTTTATGAARAAGGGGAACTAAAACAACTGCAATTTACAGGCCAGCCTTATAAAAGGGAGCAAAAGGGAATGAACTTGAGCAGAAGGAAGGGGAGAAAGTGGCTGGATGTAGACGACATGTCGTCACGTTTTTTCACAATGGATTACGTTCACACGAGACGACGTCGTCCTGTACATAACATGTCGCGCCAGCGTCCTTGAAGTTGAAGTTGACGCAATTTTCTAATCTAACCCCCTATTTTCTTCTATTTCCAATTTTAACCCAAGGAAATCGAGGGATTTGCATCTTTAACCATCTATTATGGCCGACAAAACAAAACGGCGGACGACCTTATAATTAAAAATAATTAAATATTAGGGTGGGCCCACTTAGGGGTCTTGATGTAACTTCCATCATTCTATTAGGTGATGTATTTTTTACATTATTTGCATGCTTCTTATAATTATTTAATATTTTCTGATAGGAAATTAAGGATCATTGTCGTCGGCTAAAATRTTTTATACCATTTCTTTATTTTTTAGTTAACAATGGGAGTGAAAAATCAAAATCAAAGTTTCGAGAAGATATATCTTCTCAATTAGTTAAACTATGTTTAGATGGTTTTATTTTTAATTAATTTGATATATCYAATTCTTTTAAGTTTTGTTATTAAGATGGATCAAAATGATGTAAAACTACTCGATCATATTAAAACCATAATTCAATCATTATTAAAAACAACTTTTAAATGGTTGTTATTTTGATAAATTATAAAGACAATTGCTGTGTAAATTTTTGATATAAAATTTAGGGAAAATTACACAAACTACTTTTGAATCATGRAGATGGTTAACTTTAACTTTTGAGGCAAAACCCTCRTAAACAGTGTCACAACTTATAKTTGAAAGTTTAGTAGGAAGAAATATCATACTTCAAAAGTAATTTGTAGTTATATGTTCATTTAGATAAATTTTTATACACGTGAAATTTATGATTTTATTACTATTACTTCTATGTAGTTTTGTTCTTCAAATACAAATTTATTTATCTCAATTCATCTCTCTCTCTAAATACTATCTCTCAATATTTACAAATTTATCTCTCTCTCTTGATTTCTCATCCTTCTAATTTTCTCTAATTTTTATCTCTTACTAAATACTATCTGTTCGTCATTACAATTTTCAAATAAATTTAAATAAATGATAATTTGAGTAGGAAATTTGGATGAGTGGAGAAAAAAATAGTCTAAAAGTGAATGAGAAAGAAGAATAATGAAATGATTAAGAGAGATAAATTAAATTTTTTAGGGAGAGAAAATTAGTTGAGAAAAAATGGAATAATGAGGAGAAAAAATATTTAAAAATTAAGAGAGATGAGATGACAGTGGGAGAGAAAATTGGTGGAATTTGAGTTGATTTGGAGAGAGATGAATGATTAAAATTAAAGGGAAAAACAAGGAGATAAAGTTTGGAGGACAATTTACCAAATTGGCCAATTTGAACCTAATTGGACCGTTAAGACACCTATTTTATGAGTTTGAATTTCCATTACCAAATCGAAAATATGAAATATGATTGTAATTATCCTTCAAGTATTATTAAATTAACATGTGTTACATGTACACATGTTGTATGTCATAAAATGCTAATTTAACAATTGTCAACTTTTGTAAATAAATTTTGAACGAAAAATGTATGATTCAAAAGCGTAAAGATATAGACACGAACATAATTCAATTTGTTAAAGCATTATTCACATTAAATCTCCACCCGATTGGGTAAGAAATGAAAAAGTAAGGAAAAAAAATCAAGGACGAAAATGAGAATTATATAAAAAACCAGGGACTGTTTTGTATAACTTCGCTTTCCTTAAAATTGATTTTTACAATTAGAATTAGCTGACTAGGTAAATGGGCCTGGGCCCAAAAAGGACACAGAATCCAAATTAAGGCGTCTAAATAAACGTCTCCAATACGAGCGCGTATCGGCAACGAGAGTCGACAGAACAGAACAGAATCAGAATCAGAAAGAGAAAACGGAGGAAGCAAGAAGAAGAGTCAATGGAGGATTTATGGAAGAGAGCCAAAAGTTTCGCAGAAGAAGCGGCTAAGAAATCCCAGACCTTAACGTCGACCTCCACACTCTCCGAATTGGTCTCCGAAACTGCCAAAAAGTCCAAGGAGCTCGCCGCCGAGGCATCCAAGACGGCTGATCTCATTAAAACCGCCGCCATCCACCACGCCGATCACCTCAAATCACTCAACGTCTCCGACATTATTCCTCCTCAACTCTCTTCCATTTCCATCCCCAATTTCTCCGCCCCCTCCCCGCATTCTCACTCCGACCTCCACAAGTTTGGCCTCGACGACGATCTGAGGGACTTCGTTAGGGGCTTCACTTCGACGACTTTCCAGAACTTTCCGATCCAAGGTACGGCCACGTTCCCGGAATGTAGAGGTTCTTTTTTCAGTTTTGTGAATTCTGTGTTTSTTGAAATGCGTGATCGATGAAAAATGTAGACGCGCCGGAGGTCTCTGACGTATCGGTTACGGCCTCGAATGTGCGCAAGGATCTGACGGAATGGCAGGAACATCATGCCACGCTGGTTCTCACCAATGTCAAGGTGAGATCAAATGTTTTAAATCCTGGTAATTTCGTTGAATTCGATCAAATCATGTACCTTCTGCGTAGGAATTTATTGTCTCTAATGATTTAGTTTCTCTGGAGTTTTCACCAATTCCTGGATTTTTCGCTATTTCCTTTTGAACGAAGCAAAATTTCATAGATAATTGAAAAAGTACAGTTGAATTCGGTGGGAACCGAGCAGTCCTTCAATTCAACTGAGTAACTATCAGGCTGAAAACTTGGTTTTGATTTTCTGTCCATTGATACTTTAAATTTCTATTTGTTCTTTCTGGTTCTGAATTTAATTGCATCATTGCTTGTATGCTACTTTACCCGAAAAAGAAAAAGTAAGGAACACTTGCTACTTTCAAAAGCTATTGTTGGATGTGATTTTCAAAATCAAAAGTCTGACGTCCAGCCTTTTTTGTTTATTTAATTCCTGATATTGTCTCCCACATGCTAAGTAGAGATGGATCTCATTCTCATTTATCTAGAACTTGCGCCACAAGCAAGTATTGGGAAGAAGCATATGGAAAAAAGAAAGATTACTCCCAGTAGATGCACATGAATTTAGATGCACTTCATTTATCTGTTAGTTCAGAGTTTTTACCTTCGTATTGTGTCATCAGCTAGAGTAGATCATCTACTTTTATTTTGTCCCCGGACATGATTTCAATAATTCAATTTTATTCTCATCCATCCAAAATACAAATGAAAAAATGTTCTTATTTCTAGGACAATTATTTCTTTTGCAGGAAATTTCAAGATTAAGATACGAATTATGTCCAAGAATTATGAAAGAGAGGATATTCTGGAGGATATATTTTACACTTGTCAACAGTCATGTTGCTCCGTAAGTTGCATTTCATCTAATTGAAACTCTTTCACTCTAATGTTGAGAACAGTCTCGAATGCTTTGTTGTTTCCTTATTGTAAATTCAAAGAAATATACCACCACATTTTAATCATTTAATATAGAGGTCTTTCGATAGCCTTGGGAAACATAACTGTCGACTTCACCAGAGTGGAAAACAGTTGGAAGAGTTCTACGTGCTTCCTATTTCATTATTATTTATAAGAATGTTTAGGAATTATGGAAGTTAATTCTTTTACTATTGTGATATAGCCTGAGAATCTGACATTATATACCATTTAGAATTCTAGTCTGAAAAATGTATCACATTGGTGAATGAGTTCTTGTCAAGTTGCTGCATCTAATTTCATTTTGTGATCCTATCATCAAAAAGTTCTCTTAGTAGAATATAACCTTAATGATTACAACACAGATATGAGAAGAAATACATGGAAGAGATTAAGCTAAAGTCCGAGGAACAAAGAAAAGCTGATGAAGGTAAGCAAACTCCGTTGGTCGGAGCCTCCGAAAAAGTTGAAGGGACCGAAAAGAACCTGAAGGGCAAAACTTCCAATTTGTCATCTGCTGACCAAGACTTGGATACTTTTCTTTTGGGAGATCTTGAAGACAGTGATGGAGGAGGTGCAGGTAAATCCTATCCTCAATTTTGATGCATATCGCGATTTAACTAACTTTGGTCTACTCGACTACTTACCTCGGGTCCGTGGGGTCTTCCATCCACAAAATTCTTAGCAGAGATCTAGTTTAGTCTAATCGTGGGGACCTTTTGACAGTTCCCAGACTTAAGTATGGAGTTAGATTGTGAAGATTTACTGATTTAGAGCCATGCATGCTGCACTCACTATCCTAATATTGAGACTCTTGAGCATGTCGTGTTAAATGCAAGAATTGGCAAAACTAATTCTCGTCCTATTAAAATGGCCGCTAAACTACCCTACCCTCCAATAGACTGCTCTTTCTAAACACATATTTATGTTGGTTGCCATTCTTATTTCCAGATGATGGTGATGAAAGTTTCGATGATGACTTTGACAAGATTGAAAATTCGGTATGTTCCTTCGGTTAATGCTTTCCTTCTAAGTTCTACCGTCCCCACGAAGTATCCCATTTTCCATTCTAAAACTAATCTGAAAACTTCATGGTTGCTCACAGGACGTCGAAGAAGAAAACCCGAAGGGGGGAGCTGCAGCAAGTTAGAATCAAACGTACAATGAGATGAGAAAAAGATGCAACAGGTGAGACACGGGGTTTACAGGAGGAATCGTGGCTTGGCTTGACTTCCATGACAAATAGACAGACGGGCTGTTGAGAAGAAAGTGGTGGTGAATAGTGAATACTATACCTTATCGAAGTATTGCTTGCATAAGGAGAGGAAAAAAAAAAAAAAAGATTGCAGGTTGTTTCTATAGCAATATCAGTAAATTTTTACTCCCTATCGATTCTATTCAATTGTATAAACAAACCAACGCTATCATTGATTGTCGACTCTCTATATACTACTGGGAGTGGCTGGTGTTCCCTTGCTCGCAGTTGTACMAATCTGCAGCTCAACAAATGGAATTATTCTGTTCTTACTTTTTTTCTTTTGATGTCAATTTTCTTAGTTCACTTGACGAAACAGAACAGAAGGAAGCTACTTTTCAGTAAGAAATCCTCCATATTTTGCGTAATGTGGGGGAACCTGCACGTTATATATGAATTTGAATGTCACCATAATTTCAGCGCCTCCATTTTCAAGCGTAATGGCTCTCAAATCCCTGCTAAGAGTAAAGCCCAAATGCTCCATAAAAAAGTTATTGCTTCCTTCCTCCTCTTCCCCGTCGTCTTCGCTGTTCTCCTCATTCTGTAGAGACCGCAGCTTCTCCCTGCCTTCCGAATCCCCGCCAGCTGCTAAAAAGGTTCCGTTCAAATACTCAGTTCATGGCGTTACGCTGCAAGATCCCTTCCACTGGATGTCCAACACCGACGACCCCGATCTCGCCGACTACCTCCGCCGAGAAAACTTGTACGCCGAAGCTTTCATGGCCGACACACAGATTCTGCAGCGGCGGCTCTTCTCCGAGATGACGAGTCGAATGCCGGCCAAGGTTTCCACTCCTCCTGAGCCTTGGGGACCCTGGTCTGTTCATTTCTTCAACTTCTAATCTCATCTTGTTTCTCCTTCTCCGTTCGAAATGTCCTACCTCGTTTCGTAATCGCTGTTCTTCGTATTACGTTAATATTCTGTCTCTTGAGTTATTAGAGTTCTTAATTTACTGGATTTGCGGCCATGGTTGAAGCTGAATTTATCGATGCACCTGACCAGGTTTTACTACCAATATATTCCGGCGGGGAAGGAATACCCAGTTCTATGCCGTAGGTTACAGAATGAGAAAATCGGTTGGTTAAAGAAACTCGTGCAATTTGCCAGAGGAAATTTCGGGAAGGAAGAGGAGGAAGTTTTACTTGATTGGAATGAAATTGCTAAGCATTATGGTAATTTTTTCAAAAGCCTCTTTTCTTTTAATTGCACATCGTGATCAACAGATTCTCTTTGTAACTAGCTTCTTCCTTTAGTTCGTGTCTATTTAATTGGTGTACTGTTCACATCAAGGTGCTCTTCGTTTTCAATTACGAGAATTACGGCATTTCAGCGATAAGAGAAAGAACACTTTCTTATTTTCTTTTTCGGTTACCTTCTTCCCCACGTATGTATAAGATCGAATCCATTTCGATTTCGGTTTGTAGGCTATGTTCATGTGGGAACCTGTCGTGTTTCACCAGACCACAACTTTCTAGCATACACAGTTGATATTACTGGCAGTGAACACTTCATGCTTCAGGTTAAAGACCTGGGAAGTGGACTGATAATTCCCAAGTCACAGAAGGGAGTTGTAAGTTTGGCTTGGGCTGAAGAAGGCAGGACGCTTTTCTATACACAATCAGATGAGAATCAGCGACCTTACAGGCAAAATTCTGTCATCATTCTTATCTTTCTTTCAGTAATGACATTTCCTGACATTCCTTCTCTTCTGCTGCTACCCTAACATTTTAACAGGGTTTTCTGCACAAAAGTTGGATGTAGCGATGCAGAAGATGTCTCGGTGTTTGTCGAAAACGATCCCAACTTTTGTGTAGACGTAACAAGCACAAAAGATGGGAAGTTCATAACTGTTAATTCGAACTCGAGGACTTCTTCTGAGGAAGGAACTTACCTATTTCAAATTTTCCTTATTCAATCTTTTTTGCTTTAAAAAAAAGAATTATCTAAGTGAACTTTGGACTTCTGTTCTGAGACTCCACTGGTTTGTTTATCTCAGGTTTATATTATAGATGCCAACAACCCATTGAGTGGTTTGCAAAGAATACACAAACGCATTCCTGGAATTCAATACTTTCTGGAACATCATTTTGGTTTCTTTTATATCCTAACAAATGCTCCTCTAGAAAAGAATGGGGATTGTTCCAAGGAAGAGTATTATGTAGCTCGATGTCGAGTTGAAGATATTAAGTCTTCAGATTGGCAGGTTAAATTTATGCTAAACTTGCACCAGATCTTATCTCAATTTTCCTTCTGTGATGCGTTTCTTACTTTTAATATTTTGTTACTACCAGTCAACTAATCCCTTTCTCATCTTCCACATACCTCTTCATGTGTATGTATTTTAGGATGCCATCCTTCAGAGTGAAGATTTCAGTATACAGGATATGGATATTTTTAGTGGACATCTCGTGCTTTTTGTCAATAAGATGGGCGTTTCAATGTTATGTGCAATCAATTTGCCTTTAGATACTAATCATAAGGTATAGAGGTTTGTCTTTCTTGCCTTATTTCTGTGGCTAAATAAACACCAGTGTGACAAATCTAATATATCATTTCATGTCTACTTGTTCTGCAGCATCGATTGGAAATCGAGAAACTTGACCCCTGGTTTTTCCCACTTCCCTCAAATTCCTGTAGTGTAGCTCCAGGTTCAAACCATGACTTCATGAGCTCGTTATACCGTGTGGTGCTTTCGTCTCCAGTGGTATATCTGCATAATTTTACGCTTTTCATAGAATGTCTTAACATCTACTCACGTATCTGATTTTGTCTTATGAGTTGTTCTAATTTCTTCCTTCTTAATTCCAAGTGCATTTTCAGTTCCTTCGAATCATGATAGATTGTCCAACTCCCAAGTTCAGTTTTATAACTAAAAATATGATAAAAATCTATGGAATCGTTTGCTTCTCATTCCTCTTGGTAAAAACTATCTATAAAAGCAATTTCCCCATGCGAGTTTTGACATCATGAATTTGCTAGCATACAAGGTCATAATTAGAACTTAGAATAGAGTTTGAAACTTCAATTTACCCCTCTCTGCTGCCACATATAACCTTTCTAAAATTTCTTTCCTCTCATGGATCCACCAGATGCCAGATTTGGTTGTTGATTATGACATGTCTAAACGGGTCTTCTCAATTATTCAACAAGAGGAAGTACAAGTTAAGCACGATGTTCAACTTAAAACATGCCTGCCGGATGAGTTAGATGTCGAAGAAGTTTCAACTGCAGAAAACAAAATAGCGAACTTCCAGAATAGTGAATCCCAAATCTCGAAGGACTTTTCTGATGCATATTGTTGTGAGAGGAAAGAAGTTATATCACACGATGGCATCAGAATACCCTTAACCATATTGTATTCTCCAGTGAATTTTCACAAAGGACGGTCCCCTGGAGTTCTACATGGGTATGGCGCATATGGTGAAATTCTGGATAAAAGTTGGTGTCCTTATCGCCTGAGTTTACTCGATCGTGGTTTTGTGCTGGCATTTGCCGACGTCAGGTGTGTTCTATCATGATAAAAAAAAACTTCTTCTTTTTCATTTTCTTTGATTAAAAAACGTACTTTAGAACCTTGGACGTGATTTTGAGGATTTTTGTTGTGCAGGGGAGGAGGTGGTGGTGGTGATTCTTCATGGCACAGAAGTGGGAGTGGGCTTGAGAAACAAAATTCAATACATGACTTTATCTCTTGTGCGAAGTTCCTCGTTGATAATGACTATGTTCATAAAAATCAGCTCGGTTCCATTGGGTACAGTGCTGGAGGTCTTCTCGTTGGTGCTGCTATTAACATGCGTCCAGACCTGTTTCGTGCAGCCATTTTGAAGGTTAGCGAATTTCCTCATTGATTGGAAATGCATTCTTAATGTTTTCCTTACGTTCTTTCGTTTTCTGAAGAATCGGATGGAGGATATGAATGGTTTCCTTAAATTAATTATTCAAGTTCAATCCTAAGTGTTATTTTTTTATCCATCTGGGATTCATTTTAAGAGGGAGAGATAGCCCTCTCGAAAAACTAGTATATTTTCTCGATGATATTATAATTTATAATGTAAGTTCAGCCCTCTTTGGAAGACTTACCATATGTTAATTTCTTTGATGTTCTGACTTTATGTAATTCAAAGGATGAAAGCTTGCTTTGTTATTCTCAGGTAGTTTATAATGTTGTTATGGTGACTAAAGTTTTGCCAGCGTGTATCAGGTTCCCTTTCTTGACATATGCAACACACTGCTCGATCCCTCTTTACCTCTCACCATTCTGGATTATGAAGAATTCGGAAACCCACAGTTACCGAAGCAGTTTGAGTCCATTTTGAACTATTCTCCTTACGATAACATATCTCGGGGAAGTTGTTATCCTCCAATGCTTGTCACATCATCATTCCGTGATGCAAGGTACTTTTTTTTCCCCTTTTAACTGATTATAATGTTTTTTCCTTTTAGACATGCATATTTATTCCTTCTCAGGGTTGGAGTATGGGAAGCTGCCAAATGGGTGGCAAAAATCCGAGACACTACGTGCTCTCGGTGTTCGACTTCTGCAATTTTAAAGACCAATATGCTTGGAGGACATTTTGGTGAGGGTGGTCTCTATGGTGGATGTGAAGAGACAGCTTACGAGTACGCTTTTCTCATCAAAGTCCTTGGAACTTCTGACCACAACTGAACTTTCGCTCACTGTAACAAAATAACTCCAATCTCAGGTAAGGATAAAGAATCTTTTGAAACTTATCTTACAAATTTAAAGTTAGTACTGAAGCTTTGGTCTTTTCCAATTAAGAAGTTAGATTAGACCCCCCGGGCCCCGATGGCTAAGGCCAACAGGTCTCTAAGTAATACCTATCTAGAACTAGAAGTCGCGTGTTCGAATCTTCGAGTGAGCTTAATAAGAAAAAATCCTTAATGCCTCTAGACTCTAGCGTTTGGGCGTTGGAGCCTAATTTAAGAAGTAAGAATAGTTCAGTCTTCCATATACGTCTAAATTTCAGCCTAATGTGAACCAATTATGTTATTTATATTATGCTTCTACATAAACCAGGACAGCGAAGGTTAAGAGCACATCAGATAGAAGCTTTCTGCAGTTTTAAATATGTATTTCAATGATCATTTCTGCATAAGTTATACATAAAATATAATATAACCGTGACAATGTATGGAATTTGAAAATCTAGAAATAGTACATGCTTAACACAGGGCATTTGACTTGACAGAACTTGATGACCTGTGCCTTTCATGTTTGGCAACCAAGTGAAGCCACAATTTCAGGCAATGCATATTTAACACATGATGAAATTGAGAAGTGATGAATATTTCTTGATTTTGCAAAGGACCAGGTCTTGCCGAAGCTTGTATGGAGTAGTAGATATTGGCCATGGATGAACCACAAGCCTAACTAAACCGCACCTTGTGAGCAGAAGAGAAATGCTTTGCTGCAGCTACCATGGCTGCCTCTGGCCCAGATGGAGGTGCCTCTGCATTTCCACCATTACAGCCAAGTAAGCTATAAATGAATGACTTTAAACTTGACCAATACAAATTCTCTTTCTTGCCCCCTCCCATCTTTTTTTCGAGAAAAAGACGAATGAACAACCGAACAAGAAACGGTTTTTGGGAAGTAGAGGACAGAGGAGAAATCTGGGTCTGAACTTGTTGAGAATTTGGTTGGAATGTTGTTAAGGTGAGTGAAAAGTTGTGTGTGATCCTGCCGTATTTATAGTCAGAAGAAACAAGTTTCCTTGACAATCAAGAAAAAAATTCCATCTTTGACAACATGGTTCTGCTGACGTTTCTAAGAAACTCCATTGTTCTTCATATTGTAGCATGGAAACAACATTTTTTTGACTTTTCTGCGTTTCCATGGTCAAAAGTATTGAAGAAAATAAAATAGGAAGTATTTTGATAGGTTTTTATCTTAATTTCTTGCTTATTGCCCAAGTCTTAACACTTAAGACACTTTGGTGCTTTTGAAGAGCATGATATTCGGAGAAATTTCTCGAGGGTTTTGAAATATTGTGGCTAGCAATTTATAAATTGTAATTCTCTTTAAAAAAATTTAAAAATTGTAATTTGAACCTACATGGAAGGGTTATGAAAGGATTAACGAATTATGAATCACGTTGAGCAGTTATTAGGGGGCAAAGCAACTATATTGTGATAGTCGCATTGAATACTTTTTGTGATATTTTTGTTCAACGCACGTTAAATGTTAGTCACTTATCAGTTATTACAATAGAAGAGTTATAAATTTAGAGAAACAAAAGTATCTGAATTTTTGAATGCATATAAATAATTACCGATTTTTTTTCTTGAAGAACTTAAATTCTTCATAAAAATGTTGAATTAATTTAGATGTTTTTCGAACCTTTTGACATGAGAGTTCAATGTGTATGCATCATGACTAGTTTCTTCAACCTCTTCAAATATTGTATATTTTGTTGCTTTTTTATAACTTTATCTGCACAAAAACAAAATTTAAATTTGAGTGAGAATTATCAAAAGGTTTTAAAATAATATTATCTTTGTGTTTATATTTTTAATTAATAAATGTTATGGTGTGTGGCGCGTCTTGCTTATTGCCCACACATTGTCCTTGAAAATAGATAAAAGTCAAATTCTTACGTGTTCAGTGGGTGCCAAAAGAAAATTAGTCAACCAATGTAGATTCTTATAGTTTCAATTTTCATGAATATGCTTACATTCAAAATAATTCAAATATGTGTTCTCTTCAATACAGGGCCTTGGGCTTGGCCCTTTACTTTTGGGCCTGTAGCGGTAGATAAAGCCCAATTTTCATCTTGCAAAATGGACCTGCTCAACTATCTTGGAGGTAATAAAAAAAAATTACTTCTTTCTGTTGCTTACCAATTAGCATAAATAATACTCCATCTAAAACATTTTTTAATTGATCAAGACATTAATAATCTTTCTGGTATTCACTCTGGTTTATCAATTATAATGTTATATTCTAAAAAAAACATACAAAAATAAATAATTCGACTCCAAATAAAATTTAAACCTGCTATTGGACGTTAGAGATGTTTTA
>NW_019104542.1:239184-250746 GCF_001995035.1 Momordica charantia
ACAAGGACAGTAGTCGCGTTTTCTGTTGTACTTAACTATTGGGAGAATGATTAAAGCCATTTTTTTATTACATCAAAAGAAGGATAGCAATAATCAGTAAAGAAATATCATTCATTTTCTGGGCCCCAAGATTGAATTATTCGATTCCAGATCATTTGAAATTCAACCAAGTGGATTTGTACCAAAACTTTAGTCTTTTCTTCCATTCTTTTTAGCTTGCTCTTTCTTCTGTTCATCTTATTCCTTCTTGCTACTTTATACATTCGAAACCGAAAATACAATATCGATAATGGAATCTTCAAGTTCGATCTTCTTGTTTGCTTTGTGGGTGGTGAAGAGCTTGCTCTGTTTCTGCTGGGATTTCATTTTTTTGATCAGTACCATCTAACAAACTTCAGATCCTGCTTACCCATCAAGAACTTGGAGACATTCAGGTTAAAGTTTGGTGGGCATATGCAATTCAAAAGTCACCATTCCTAAGACAAACCTTATCAGTGTGGTGGGATTAACATGAAACTAATCAAGAAGTTTGGTTGAAAAATGGTGGATAGAGATTATAATAGGTGAAAAAACAGATGAGGTGGAGCCAAGTTCTGTGATTTGACCTGTTTTGCTTTTTTTGGCAATCTGTCTATTTAGTSGGGGGGTCCTGTGGTACTCTGAATGGTTTATAATCCAAGCTAAAATGATTCATTAATGGGGAGGATAGAGACAACTGTGGGTCTTAAAACCTGTTTTCCTGTTTTCCTTACTCACAACTTTAAGCAATCTCATACAACCATAGTTTGAAGTCTTCCCTATAATTCAGTGGAATCATATATGAAAGATATTGGAATATTTTGGTCCCATCACTATTTGATAGATTTTATTGTCTATTGTCATTTGCAGAAGTTTGAGTTTCAGTAAGGGAATCTCTCTGCACTTTATCATATAACTGATTAATGGCAATACAACTCATTGAACTGCACTTTATCATATTCTTTTAAACAAGAGAAGAACCCGAATGATCTCGAGTCGTATCACAAATGCAACTGATTAATGGGCTACTGGTGATGACCTCCAAAAACAGTTGAAACACAGATCATTGTTGGGGCAAAGCTATTTTTGACCCAACAGAGAGAGGAGAAGATGATCCACGAAGGGTCGAACTTGGAGTACCATCGTGAAACTCAATCGGGTGAACTCGAAAGGCGTTCTTTTGTCGACATTTTCTCGAGGCGAGGAAGATATAAGAAGGTTATATTAGATATTTAGTTGACGTCCTTAGAATTGTATTCAGACTACATATTTATGTCTGCTTAAATTGATTTCTGTTGCTTCTTGAAGTCCTTTTAAGTACCAAGCATATTCTCAGTTCTCTGTCTTGGGCAATGTAAGCTTGTTTAGAAAGTAAGAGAAAGCAATTTTAACCCAACTGCTTTCATCTACGTGATTAGATTCTGAAACAATAATAAGATGAAACCCAAGAGATCCAACACACCAAACATCCAAAATAATTAGTTTCATATACATTAGAAGCATAACTTGAGGATTTTGAAACACCTCTCGATAAAATATTTAAACAAATTAAATACACAATTCTTATTCTTCACCAGCTTCAAGTTGTCGATTGCCACCGCTCCGCAACTGTCGTAATTGTGAGTTCTGCACTTGGTGGTTCCAACTTATCAGATTCTTAAGGCTCTAGGCATGAACTTGTGCAGTTGCAGAATTGGCCATTTTAATAGATAAATGTTAAGGGTTCGATAGTTTAGATAAAATAAAGCTGATAACTTCATCTTAGTTCCGCTCTCTTTCTCCATGTATAACTTTAATATTTTAACTTAATGCTCACAAAAGGGGAAAAACCACAACTTTGAAGGGAAATTAGGAAATGTTTGAACTCAGATATGTCTCCATGGTCTTTCCGCAAGATTTACGCATTCACTGTGCCGAAAACAATCGACAAGATGATCAATTGTCAACCCTGCAGCTTGCATGAATGAATAGACAATCACTGGCCCGACAAACCGAAAACCGCGCTTCACCATGTCCTTGCTAATGGCTTCTGCTTTGGGACTTCTCAGAGGAACATTTCTTGGATATCTATATCTGTTTATTGTTGGTTTAAAGTTCACATAGCTCCACATATAGTTACTGAAAGATCCAAAATCTCTAGCTATCTGCAGTTGAATTAAAAAACCAGTAGTTCTCATTAATTACACAATCTATGAAACAATTGGTAAAAAAAAATGAGCTGATCTAGCTTACCTTCAGTATGCATTTGGCATTGTCTACAATGCACCTCACTCTGCTTTCCACCAACATAATGGCCTTATCAGATGCTATATCTGCTATCTCTTTCTCCCCCATGTTGGCAACAGTACTTGGCTCAAATCCAGCAAAAGCTTCCCTATGTTTGTTATATTATCAATGTTAATCTTAAAGTACACAAAGTGTGAGTTATGGGGCCAGTGAATATTACCTGAATAATTCCCTCCTTTTCACGATTTCAGTCCAATTGTAGTCCATCAACATGCCAGACAATGCAAGCAGCTCGAAAAGTCGACTGTGGGGTAAGTTTTCTACAAGGTTAGCATAATAATTCTTTAGTTTATGAGGATGAAAAGTTACACCAATCACCTACTTGTCGTCGTACACCGGAACGCCCCAGCACTCGTCGTGAAATGATACATAGGCTTTGTCTGTGTCAATACATGAGAGGAAAACATCAATTGGGAGTAGTATTCTATAAATGGAAACTAACTTTTCATTTTATAGTAAGATCCACTATTTCAGAGTTCGTATCAGAAAACATGTAGTTATGGTTATAACTTGTAAGCCACATTTTCTTTTTCTGAAGAAATACGACAGTTGGAGCAACTGCTGTCCTGAGTTTATGACATTCTTAATCATATAAATTGTCTGAACTTCCTAAGCAAACATTGTTTAACAGTTGAATTGTTCTTGGACAATGCTATAAAATCTCTAGTAAGCATTTATTAATGAAATCTTACCACTAGTATGGGTAATCCAGTTGCACCTCCTCAATTCTCCATCACCAAGTTCCTGACTTTGTTGTTGGATACTTTTAACTATCGGTACTTCTCTTCTCTCGGGAGGTGGCACAATTAGGCGAATTGCATACGAAATCTTCTGATCGAGCTGGGTCGAGGAGTCGGTGAGAGAAGAGTCATTAGAGTTTTGGGACAAAGACAATGACAATGAAGAAAAAGAAAATGATGAACTGCTTCTTTGAAGCCCAATTGGGTAAATCTTCTTAAGCTGTTTGGACAAAATGTTTTGGCTTGTCCTATCCTTCTCTTTAGGACATGTTTGCCTCTCCAGAAGCTGTCTTCTAACAGTGGCTTTGGATGACATACTGGCAAAAGTTAATGTTTAATGGGACAGTTTGAAGCAAAATTGGGCTGAGATTATAAATCTCTGTGGGAGAATGAAGGAGTGTTGAATGCAGCATTAATATTTGAGTTGGTTTACCACATTAACCATAATTTCCATACTTGGTTGGTGAAATGTGAGCTTCAAAATTATGGATCACCATACTTGCTACTTAGTTTCCAAGCAAAATCCATATATCAAGTTTATAATATTAGAATTAGCATTCTTAAAAGTACATGTCTTCACTTTTCTATACCCAATATCTCCTCATTTGTGCAGCCAAATCACTAAAATCAAGTTGGTTTCCCATTTCTGTATGGCTAAAATCTTTTAGTTGAAAGAAGTTAAAAATGCCAATAATCCTGTTTTAGTTGTACTGTTTGGCTCAAAGCAAGTGCAAATGGGGCCATGAAATTCTTAGTTCCTACTCCTTTACCTTAAAGTTTGAGGCATACCCATGGCCTGAATAGATTAAGATATGCCATCCATCACTCTTCCTGGGCCTTCTTCTTTCATTATATTTTATTTGGTCTGGTTTTGATTTAGATCTTTTGTCTTCCATGTGGTAGTTCTCATATATATATTTCACCTTCCACTCTACCTTTACTTGTGTATGCTGACTTTATTATGTGTTTTGGTGGAAAAAAAACATTGGAAAAGCACTTTGTAAGTGGAATTCAAACCGGATTTTTTTGGCTGGGATGACGAAACTTACCAGGGCTAAAAAAAGAGAGATAATAAAGAAAGGATTTGTTATCATGGTCCAAGTCCGAAACAGTTCACGGAAAGGAAAGAAAACATGAGACAACAAATCCAGTCTTTCATTAAGATTTTTAATCCTGAATCTAAGTTGAATATGTTTCGCCTCTTCCTCGAAAAAAGACGTATTTAACTTATTTTATAGGACATGGAGACCTAACCAAACTCAAGAGAGCGTTTAAGACATGGATAAGACTTATGATGGGTACGACTTACTAAGTCCAACCTATGTTCTAAATCAATAGACTTGAATAAAAATACCTTTTACACACAATTTCTAAACCTAACAATTTTAACATAAATCTCAAAGATACCTCAAACACATTCTACCCAACAAGTAAAATCAATATTAGATAGATAGGGGGAGTATCAATACAGAGTTCGAATATAGGAGTTACGTTGTTGAGCTTGATTCTACTGTGTGAAATGACCTGAGAGGTGTAAAATAAACCGGAGTTGAAAAGCAAAAGTGAAATATTATTAGTTTTAACGTTTTTTTTTTACTTATTATATGAATTGGAAGTAGGATACTTGATAACATGTTAAATATATTAAATTACCGATAAATCTAAACGATGAGTTAGAGTTAATTTAATTAGGGTAATTGTAGTGAGTAACAAAAATAATTCATATATTTCAAAAGATGTCACCATTTTTCCAAATTTTCAAATATAGCAAAATATTTGAATTTTTTTTTCTGAATTTTTATTATTATGATATATGATATAAATCCAATGTATATCTGTATATGATATACATCAAATCTATATCTGATATACATTCGATGTACTTTTAATATGTCTCTTGTATACATTATCAGATATATGTATTATACCTCTCATATATATATCTGATATACCTCTAATTTAAAAAATATTTTCAACTAATATACTAAATATAAGGTATATTAAATGTTTAATTTTTAATGGTATATCAACCATTTAAATTATAGTTTACCATTCCAAGTTGTGGATTGATATACTAATATTATCAATAATATTGATTACTATATCACTGTTATTTATTATATATTAATGTTAATTAGATACTAAATATAAGAAATATCAACCGTTTAAATTTATAAATTATATCATATTTGTAACTTTTTTTTTTTTTGCGGTGCATGATCCACATAAACATTTTATACAATAATTTTATATTTAAATTTTGTTTGCATCATTATTTCCGTATGAAATTTTGTTTTTGGATATAATAGTATTATATCAACATATCGGTATCATAATTATATTAGTAGATATCATGATTATATCAGCGGTAAATTATAAGCATATTAAGTATATATCAATGTTATATTAATGATGAATCATATAATCATATATAAGAAGTTATATTAGTAGTATATCAATGGTAAATTAGAGACATATCAAGTGTATATCATAGATATATAAATGTTGTATCGACATGGTAAATCGATGGTTATCATACTATATAATTGGTAAGTCATATTAGAAGTTCAGTAGATATCACAGTTATATCAGAAATATATCAATTGTATATTATTATTATGTCAATGGTATATCATAGACATATATCAGTAGTCATGTATATTGCATGTATATTACAGATGTATATCAGATATATTGTAGGATAAAGTTGTAATTTTAAAATTGGACCTCTATTTTTTGTTGAAAAAATACTATATTTAAAAAATTAAATGTAATTGCTATTTTATTTATTTTATTAAATATTTTTCCCACGTACATATAATTATTTATGGATATCTAACAAGTTTTGGATGGAGGTTTAAACACCCTAAAATATTTAGTTATAAAATATATCTTAAACATGTCACTGTTAAAACGTGCGTTTCGGCCCTTCGTGGAAATCTCCCAAATTTGTTCGCTATCAGATCGGTGGCTGAAAACGGCTCCTTCAAAATTGCCGCGAAACCCAGCGGTTTGCTAAAACCCTAACTCCCTTCCCTTACCTGGTCTCATACTGATCCTTCCAGTTCCAATCAATCCCTCCTTGCTCTAATTTCGCATTGTTCGATAAAAAGACGGCGGGATTTCTCCAAATCCTGCTCCCATTTCCATGCTTAACCGCATTCATCAATGGAGACCATTCTATTTGCTGAGGAATTGTGGGATGCTCGCTTCTTTTAGTTCCGTGATCTTTGCTAGGCCTTCAGCTTCTGCCGCGCACCTCGAAGAAGAATCCATCAGTATCGTTCTGAGCCAGAACGACCCAGTTCGTGAAATTCTTACGGGTTTAAATTTCTTTGGGTTTGGAGCATATACTGGTGGATGTAACTTTCGAACTATAGTTCCTACTTTGAGTGAAACTGTAGTGGATGACGTTATTGGTAGCTTGAAAACTCGTAATACGGACTTTGCTGTGGCTTTTTTCTATTTGTTAAGAAATGAGTACATGTTTCGGCATTCCGAGTTCTCACAGTTTGCTGTCTCTCATATTTTGGCGGGTAAAAGACGATTCAAGGAGTTGCATTCCGTTATGAAGCAATTGCTCGAGGATCAAGGTATCAGTTTTTGGTATTTCTTTAAGTCACGATTGATTGGTTGATATTAGGCATTGGGAAAAATAGAGAAATTCTTTCTCGTAGTGCCCAATCTTTATACTGGCTGAACTGAGAGAACTCGAGTTATCATGATGATGTCTATACATGGAGTTGCAAAAAAAGAATAAAAGAAAAAAAAAAAGAAGCTAACTTCCCTACATTTTTTTACTAAATAGTGGTTGAAAAGCTTAGCATTTTGCTCTCACAAGATGTATACCCTCCCCCTCTTTTGATGTAAATCTATTTACAAACCTCTTCTTTTAAGTTTTAACTTATTTATTTTAGGGAGATCCTCATTTTTAATTTATTACCATTTTTCTTTAGTTAACATTGGAATGCCTATTTTACGTTATTCATGTCTCTTTCAATATCTATATCTCTCTGGTAGGGTCTGGTTCTGCACCTTCTTTTTGTGACCTGCTCTTAAACAAATTCAGGAATTGGGATTCAAATGGTGTGGTATGGGATATGCTGGCATTTGCGTACTCTAGACATCAAATGATCCATGATGCCCTCTTTGTCATCGCAAAGATGAAGGGTCTAAATTTACAAGCTTCAATTCCAACTTATAACTCTCTATTGCACAACTTGAGGCACACAGATATTATGTGGGATATATACAATGAAATCAAAGTTAGTGGGACCCCTCAGAGTGAATATACTTCCTCCATACTTGTACACGGCCTATGTGAGCAATCCAAGTTACGAGATGCAATTTCATTTCTAGAGGACAGCGATGAAGCAGTTGGACCTTCTATTGTTTCATTCAATACCATTATGTCAAAGTTTTGCAAAATGGGGCTAATAGACGTTGCGAAGTCATTTTTTTGTTTGATGGTCAAGAATGGACTTCTTCCTGATTCGTACAGTTATAATATTCTTATTCATGGGTTATGTGTAGCAGGTTCCATGGACGAAGCACTAGAATTCACAGATGACATGGAGAAGCATGGTGTGGAACCTGATGTAGTGACGTACAACACACTTGCCAAAGGGTTTCTGTTACTTGGCTTGATGAGCGGGGCCAGGAAAGTCATACAAAAAATGTTGCTAAAAGGTCTAAATCCGGATCTTGTCACATATACAATACTGATATGTGGACATTGTCAGACGGGAAACGTCGAGGAAGCCCTTAAGCTGCGTCAAGAAACCCTTTCAAGGGGTTTCAAGTTGAATATCATTTCCTACAGTGTGCTACTCAGCTGCTTGTGTAAAGCTGGACGAATAGAAGAGGCATTGACGTTGCTTGATGAAATGGAAACTCTATGTTTGAAACCCGATTTTATAGTATATTCAATCCTCATTCATGGCCTCTGCAAGAAAGGGTTTGCACAAAGAGCTTACCAACTATATGAACAAATGTGCCTGAAGAGAATTTTTCCTAACTACTTTGCTCAACGTGCCGTTCTGTTGGGTTTATTTGAGAATGGAAATATATATGAGGCAAGAAAATACTTTGATGCTTTGAGTCATATGGATCTGATAGAGGATGTTATTCTTTATAATATTGTGATTGATGGTTATGTAAGACTTGGTGATATTGCTGAGGCTATGCGCCTATACAACAGAATGATTGAAAGGGGGATTACTCCAAGTGTTGTCACTTTCAACACTCTTGTCAATGGATTCTGCAGAAGTGGAAACCTAGTTGAGGCTCGAAAAATGTTAGAAACCATCAGGTTGAATGGATTGCTGCCCAGTGTAGTAACTTATACTACCCTTATGAATGCATATTGTGAAACAGGAAACATGCAGGAAATGTTTGGTCTTCTTCGTGAGATGGAAGCAGAAGCCCTTGTTCCAACTCATGTAACTTATACCGTACTAATCAAAGGACTCTGCAGACAGAATAAGATGAATGAATCCCTCCAGTTACTACAGTATATGTATGCACAGGGCTTAATGCCAGATCCAATCACATATAATACTATTATCCAATGCTTTTGTATGGCTAGAGACATTGCAAAAGCTTTTCAGCTGTATGATGAGATGTTGCTCCATAATCTTGATCCTACCCACGTAACTTACAATGTCCTTATTAACGGTCTTTGCTTATATGGTGACCTAAAGGATGCTGATCGAATGCTGGTTTCTTTGGAGGATCAAAATATTGGCTTGACAAGAGTTACTTATATGACGATAATTAAAGCACATTGTGCAAAGGGTCAAGTGTCTAAAGCATTGGAGTTATTTAATCAGATGTTGGCGAGGGGTTTTGTTGTTTCCATCAGAGATTATAGCGCTGTCATTAATAGGTTGTGCAAAAGGGGTCTAAAAACTGAAGCAAAGTGCTTCTTTATTATGATGTTATCTGAAGGCATATCTCCTGATTCTGAAATTTGTGAGACAATGCTTGATGCTTTTCATCTGCATGGTGATTACAGTTCAGTGTCTGAATTCCTGGCTGTGGTAGTTAAATCCGGATTTATTTCACATTGATCCATCAGAAGTGATCATTCTACACATCTTGCTCATGCAAAGAACTGAATTCTGGCTTAAAAGGTTGGCATTTGAGGTACATGTGAGATTAGCATTAAGAATTAAATCAATTATTCAATGATGAATTTATTTCTCTAGAATCTGATTCTATTAAGAGTGCATGGATGCAGAATATGGAAGTGTTTAGTGAGCTTGTTGTTCTCGTTGTAGTGCTAGTATTATATCATATTGACACTGATCTTCCCAATTTATTCAACTTGGTGGTCAATGGTCACCTGCTCTTTTTTCTTTCTGCTCGAGTATTTGCAACTTTGACCGTGCATTTTTACACACAGGCAAGTTTTACCTGCAACGATCACGCTGAACCTCCTACAAACATTACATCCTTCACCTTTTGTTTCTAATTACTGTGGTTATAGCACATTAAAATTCCAGATCATTATTTTCAAACGATACCTTTGAATTCCTTCCTTTCCGAGTTTCTGGTGAAAGTGTCATAGTTAGGAAGCAATTCTTCATTTTTTTATAGTCTAGAACCTTCAATTTTAGTATTTGTTCGCTTCAAATTGTACTTGAAACTTTGAAAGCAAGTTAATCAGTTATATGACTTGCTCGGTTATATTGCAGGATGTGGGGGATATATTTCCCTTTGCAGAATATATCAAGCTTTATCCCTCGGATAAGGGACGGAAGGAAAATCCTGTCAATAGCCCTCATCGGCTCTCCCAGCTCGGAGGCTGCAGCTTCTGATCCTATAGAGTGGTGACGACGAGCTGTGCCAACAACTATAAGCTGAGCTTGATTCCTTGCCGGTAGTTGAAGGTAAGGTATACAGCTTCTCAAAGTCTTCTGGGGATCTTCTCATTGAGAAAAAACAATTGAAAATTAGTAAATGATGTGCAAGTCCGTTGGTCTTGGGCAATAAGTTGCAGTCGTATGCCTTGTATAACTTGATCATTTCTTTTCACTTGACCATTTCTTCCGAGTAATTTTGTTATGCAGGAGTTCTCGGAACCAAGAAGCATCACGTTCTAAACTCCTTGTGGAGGGAGAGAATAGCTCATAAGCTCAAGATCGGAAACCAGATTTTGAAACAAGGCACGAAGAAGCGACTATCACTCTTGAAGAGATTTAAAGATGAATCAATGAGTATACTACTAGATCTTGGATGGCTCACGACAAAGAACAAAAAGTGTTACGATTTTCTTTTTCTTTTTCTTTCAGCTATTGCATTGATGCTTAGAAGCTGCTCTGATCTTCATGTAAATAAAGACATAAACATAAACATAAATTAGCATATAGATATCATCATCTATTATGAGTTCAAATATAATAGAAAATATGTTTGTAAAGCTAGGACGAATATTTGATGTCATACAGCATATCTTTTTTATGTTTTAAATCATTTACACTGGGATTATGCCAATTGACATTTTCTCAAATCTTTTTATTTATTTATTTTTTATTTTTCTTTGCAATTCTCTCAATCAAATCAAACTTAATATAATCCTTATACATCTTGTATACGTATATTACCTTATAGAATATCATATTATTAAAGTTTCATTTGAAGTGATTATGACAAAAGTGAATATAACTCTACGATAATTGGTATATATATTCGGTTATAGGCAGAGATTAAATTCTAGCAAAATCCATCACCTCGTGAGAACAAATTTTTCAATGTTACCRTTTTATCATTTCATACTTTTCTATTATATTTAGTAGGTTTGAATAATGACGAACAAATCGTGTTTTTTTTTAAATGTCATGACGGCAGCATTAACATTACTCRGGAATTAAAAAAAATTAATGTTTTAAATTAATGTTCATCGTTGATAGTTATTTAGAATAATTGATATTGCTAAACCATACAAAAATTAAATAATAGCTTACAAATTTTAAAAATTAAGTATCAACCTAGCCTAATTAATTTGGCACAAGAAGTTAGTATTACTTTATAACCTTTTTTTTATTCTCAAAATTAGAAATTACCGAAATCTAATTTATCAAGCACAACAATCTCAAATTCGGCCGAAACTGAACAAATAAAATAAAAATCAACTTTTACCAGTGAATTTGACATGTTATATCACTTTTATGCCTAAATTTAAAGTATAGTATGATGAAATTGAAATTTTAAGTTGGGTAGAAATATGATATTTTATGAATAATAATACGGAGCATCACTAAATTTTTGGCATGACAAGTAGAAGATAGGAATATAGAAAAAAAAATTATCTAGTATTTAATTGAGAATTTGATTCCATAAGAGCGTTTATTGAGGTTTAAGCTGGGTTAGCTTACTGACCAGCTGGTGCATGTCCTTCCATGAAGTCCCATCAGGGCCCACTGCCTTCACTGCCTCTCTTTTCAGAGCTCGAGCTTTCACTTTCTCCGGCGATTCTCCGCTCATTGACTCGGCGATGACCTTCCCCAACTCGTCC
>NW_019104542.1:255717-304273 GCF_001995035.1 Momordica charantia
CGGCGGTGAAGACGACATCGTTTCAATTGGAATGAGGAAGAAGAAGAACAATTGGTTCAATTTATAGGCGACCACCCTCAAAGTTCCCATTCACACTAACTTTTATGTATTTTTATTTGTCTATTTCTAGTAAGTCTGATAAAGACAAAAAATATATAATAGTTTTTATATTTTTAGTAATTTTCAACATTGTTCTTATTCTTAACCATTTTCAATTTTTTGAAAAATATATCATTCAATTTGTTCCTTAATATTTTTATTTTTTTAATTACATTCTTTGTTAAATTTATCAAAATTTACTAGAAAAAAGATTGATCATTAATTTATTATATTATTTCAATACATGGACATCAGCCTCATCATTGAGCTGGGYCGGTCCAGTCCAAAGAAGTAATGGCCCAAGCTTGGCCGAGGTCCAAGTCCTACGGGCCTCAAGTATTGTTTGGACTGGGCTTGGGCCGGTCCAACCACTCAAGCTTAGGCTCATAGCTCAATCCATGAGCCTAAGTTAATGAGTCAAAATTGGATCGGACTTGAATCGGCCATTTGGATCGGGTTTGGATCGGCCCGTATATTAATATATTTTTAATTATTAAATTTTAAAATTTAAATAATTTACAAACTATGTTTTTTATTTTTAAATTCTAGAATATATGTTTTTATATAATTTTTGGTACATTTTTTTGGTTAGTTTTATAATTTTACTCATAAATTTTATTATCTCATATGTTACAAATTTAAGTTGTCTTATTTTTAAAAATTATATTTTTTATTTTTAAAAATTAAATTTATAATTTTTAACTTTATACCGGAGAAATTGAAAATTTAAACACTTTGAATGATTTGAGATTGAGAATTATAATTAGAATTTGAGTGAAGAAAAAAAAGAAGGTTGATATTTATAAGAAAATTTTATATTAAAAAATTTTAAAAATTACAACCTAAATATTATTAGATATGTTTTAAAATAATTTTAAATTTTGAATTTGGGAAGTTAGAGTCTCTTCGTAATATGTACTTATTTAAGAGGGAGAAACAAAAATCCTACTTCCTACATGTTAGCCTACCATATCTAATTTATTTTTTATAATAAATAAATATATTAATATTATATAATATAAATATTAATAAATATTGGATCGGGCTTTTAGGTCGACCCTACAGGCCAATCCAAATACGGCTTGGGCCGGCCCAAATTAAAAAATGAATATCCATATCTAATCCAATTAATAGAAGGATTGGATTGGGCCGGGCCGGTCAAACGTTGACCTTGGATCGGACTTGGACTGGGCCTGGACCGACCTTTAGACCTCGGGCCCGATGATGAGRCTGACATAGACATGTCATTTCTATGTATTTGGAATATATTTGATATGTACATTGAATCAATATGAATTTGATTCAATCTAATTTGTTCATCTTTAAAGTTCGACTCACCATCAATAAAAATCTAATTTGTTGATCTTTAAAATTCGACTCACCGTCAATAAAATCTCTGCATAAATTTATATGTCAATGAACTAAACATTTTAAAAGATTAAAGGTAAAATTAAGAATTATATAAAAGATTAAACATCATTTGATATATGAATGTTGAATGATAAAATTGTAGTGCTACCTTTTGAAATTTGGGCCAAAGTTTCCTTAGTCCGAAGACGTGGTTCAAACGGGCAAGCCCATTAGATCCAATATGAGCACAAGTGGGCTAGTTTAGTGCGGGCACGAAACGGGTCGAGTTATGACCCGCTCGTACAACTGGTGAAGGAATTGTTGAAGAAAACATAGGTTTAAGGAGGGTTTAATGGCGGCCACTCTGGTTCTCTTCTTCACCTTCCCACTGCGTTGAGATCTCTACCTCCGCTCCCTCCCCCCCATCCTGTTTTTGAATTCTTCATCTTCACGCTTCTGTGCTATGTTTCTCACTGCCTGAAGAAACTACATATGTCGACTATCATATTTTCACCTTCTCCATCTCCATCAGCTGCATTTTGGATTCTTTGAACTTGTTGTTTAAGGAATTGGGAATCCCTGGTACCAAAGAATGTGGAGAAACATTGTCAAAAGAGCTGCTTCAAGGAAGGATATATTATTCTCCCAGCCGTCTTCTTCTCGCTTCAGAAAAGTTATTGAAGACCATATCTTTCTCGAGCAAATTAGATCTTCCAGGACGCACAGAGGCTTGAACACTTGTCGCCAATTGGCAGGCTTTCGTAGAATTGGCTTTCTCCATCCCGACAATCCACATTCAAGCGAACCCCTTCTTTTTCATGGGGTTTTAAACCATGCCAAAGGCTACGCAACTGCYGCCGAGGCGACCATATCCGAGGAGGACTTATCGGGCTCCGAAGAAATTCAGGAATTGATGGAGGAGCTAACAAAACAAGAAAAGCTGGAGCATCACTTTAAGCAGCCTAAGAGAATGGTCGATGGAATGGGAGTGAGTAAGTACAATATGCTGCGGAAGAGACAGGTAAAGATGGAGACAGAGGCATGGGAAGAGGCTGCCAGAGAGTACCAAGAACTTTTAACGGATATGTGCGAACAGAAGCTGGCGCCCAATTTACCTTACGTGAAGTCTTTATTCCTTGGTTGGTTTGAACCATTGCGTGATGCAATTGCTGCGGACCAAGAGTATTGCAAGGATAAGAAGAATAGAGTGTCTCATGCTCCTTATTTTGATCTTATACCGGCAGATATGATGGCAGTGATTACGATGCATAAGTTAATGGGGTTGTTGATGACTAACAGCGGAGGAAATGGTAGTGTCAGGGTAGTCCAAGCTGCTTGTCAGATAGGAGAAGCAATTGAACACGAGGTTGGTTGGTTGGTTTAAAGTTCTTAGTTTTATTGTCTACAATTTCGTATTTATTTGTCATTTTCAGTTGATTATAAGTTCGTCAGAGATCAGAGTGAAATGATGGGTTTCTTTTCAATATTTTGTTACCCGCCAATTCTGGTTAAAAAAAAGGCTTAATCGAATGCTTCTCTTGCGGCCCTTGCTTTTCGTATCTTTCTTTTATTTTCTCAGCTAAAACTCTGTAATCGCTTAAGCTGCATAACTGGGATTCGTTTGGGGGGCGGGGAGTGATTCATCGCAATGTATAGTATGAATAGTCTGCATGTCTCCCCCCCTTTCACCTGGTGCCCAGAGTTGTCCATTGTTCAGCTAGTTTTCTTACCTTTTTTGTGTCAGTTTTTCTTTCTTGCATACAGATATGTAAGATAATATGTGAAACATTTATTTGGACGATTTTCCTTGCTACGAAACAGGTCAGGATACACAAATTCTTTGAGAAGACAAAGAAGAAGAACGTAAATGAAAAAAATACTGAAGCAGAAGCTGATCCTGTGGCCGAAGAACAGGAGAAACTGGCTAAAGAACAAGACAAATTGAGGAAAAAAGTCACCAAACTGATGAAAAAACAGAAGTTGCAGCAAGTGAGGATGATAGTCAAGGAGCAGGACGATTTAAAGCCTTGGGGTCAGGATGCTCATGTGAAGGTTTTTGTTTTAAATTTTTTGTCCAAATGTTGTTGTCTACTTGCTGCTAGTTACGTAGATCCCATGTATGCATATTAACAACTAAAAATTGTTTAATTCTAGTTTCTATTACCTTCCAGGTTGGTTGCCGTTTAATGCAGTTATTGATGGAAACAGCTTATATTCAACCCCCAATTGATCAGTTAGGCAATGGTCCGCCTGATATTCGCCCTGCATTTGTCCATACTCTTAAAACTATAACAAGAGAAGCACAGTAAATAAACCTTGCACTCTGCTTCTCGATTTAGTTAACATATTTCTCTCAATTCTCTTTTTGTGCATGTTATTTCCATGTCTGAACTCTATTAGTCCTACTACTATTAATTATTATTATTTGGTCTTTTTTTTTCCTATAGGAAGACTAGCAGGAGATATGGTGTTATTGAATGTGACCCACTAGTTCGTAGAGGCCTGGAGAAAACTGTATGTAGAATCATATATTGTGGGCTGTTCCATAATTGATGGAAGTTTGGTTTTTTTTTTTTCTTTTCCTGTAAATATTATTTATACATTATTATGGTTGTATGATTTTTCTACTCTGTAGTTCTGCATGCCTCCTCAAAATTTCTCCTTTTCTATCTTGGATTAGTGATTGTCCTCAGTTTTGTCTCAGGCTAGACACACGGTCATTCCATATCTGCCTATGCTGGTGCCTCCTCTTAATTGGACAGGGTAGGCCATTTTATATTCTGAAGTTATTTGGATAATTTCTAATATTTTTCATGAATGTTTAGAGATTCTACAACTTGGTTCCACGTAAAAATATGCCATTTGTTGGAGAGGATATAGATTTAAGACTTGTTTTCTTCGAAGCATCAGTTTGATTTTAGTATTGTGCGCTTGTTCTGTTTCATATTTGATATTTGCTATTCTCGGTAGGTATGATAAAGGAGCATACTTATTCTTACCATCCTATGTTATGCGAATACATGGAGCTAAGCAGCAACGTGAAGCAGTTAAAAGGGCTCCAAAGAAGCAACTAGAGCCTGTTTTTGAGGTTTCAGATTTCTGGTCTCCATTATCACAGTTGAACGTTTTTCTATACATACCTTTGATTTTCCTTACTTCTTCCTCCCCCTTTTCCATATACCAAGTTGGAAAGTTAGTATCTCTTGGAGCACTCTGTTACTTCCTCTTTATGGAATAAGGTTTTTCTTTGGCAACTTTGTGTTTCTTGGACTTTTTCTTTTTAAGTTGTGATACTACCTTAGAAGGAGCTTGTGAGATGTAACCCATTTTACAGTTAAAGTCAATATTCTTTTGTGAAGTCGAAGTGTAGAAAGCAATARGCACATCTTCAGCAGGAATATTTGACCCTTGGAAAAGAAGTCATTTTACTGTTTCTTTCTGAACTCTAGTTACAAAAAAATTAGGACTATTCCTCATTTCGTGAAGCCTTTTCTATATTGATAACTATAGGTGTTTTCGATTAGCTTCTATGCCACTTGGTAATTTTATGTGACAATTGTCTACTCCTACAACTTTTTATGACTTGAAGAGATCATGTCCTAAGTTGGTAGCCTCAAAAAACTTGAATAAAAAACAATATCTCTTTGAGTACTAGACCAACCATGGTGGTTTTCAAATTTTTAAATTGTTAAGAAAGAGGAGTTTTACTCATACTTTTAGGGTCTCACATTCATAGTTTCCTTTATGGATGGTCGTGTAAATAATTAGGCTCCTGGCTTTTTTTTAGGCTTTTCTATTGGTTGATTATATTCTATGGTTGGATTTATTATTTGACCTTTATTATATCTCCTATCTTCAATGAAAGTGCTTGTTTCCCATTTCGATAAATATTAGCACTTGATTAGATTGTAACAGTTCTACTTGTTGTTTGTTTGACTTGTACAATCATGGTTGCATTTAGGCTCTTGATACACTTGGAAGAACCAAATGGAGGGTGAACAAAAGAGTTCTTAGCGTGATTGACAGGATATGGGCTAGTGGTGGTCGTCTTGCCGACTTGGTTGACCGTGAAGATGTGGGTCACTGAGGCAGACTACTATTTGTGCCTATTTGCATGTTTCTTTTCACTTATAAAATTGATATATTTTTTTGTAACTTGAAGTTCAATTTGTACAGGTTCCTCTGCCAGAGGAGCCAAATGTGGATGATGAAGCAGAAATCCGAAAATGGAAGTGGAAAGTCAAGGCTGCGAAAAAGGAGAACAGTGAGAGGCATTCACAGCGGTGTGACATAGAGCTTAAGCTTGCAGTAAGAACCCATTAGATGAATACAACTTAATTTGAATCCTCTTTCAAACACATTTCAATTTACTTTTTTTTCGTGGGCAGGTGGCCAGGAAAATGAAAGAGGAGGATGGCTTTTACTACCCTCACAACCTAGATTTTCGAGGCCGGGCATACCCCATGCATCCATATTTGAATCATCTTGGTTCTGATCTGTGTCGAGGAGTTCTAGAATTTGCGGAGGGTCGGCCTCTTGGAGAGTCAGGCTTATACTGGTTGAAGATACATTTGGCAAATCTGTATGCCGGTGGTGTGGACAAGTTATCTTACAAGGATCGAGTATCATTTACCGAGAACCATTTAGAGGAGATTTTTGATTCCGCAGACAGGCCTCTTGAAGGAAATCGCTGGTGGTTGGGTGCAGAGGATCCTTTTCAATGCTTGGCAGTGTGTATTAATCTCTCAGAAGCATTAAGAAGTCCCTCGCCAGAAACGACTATTTCCCATATGCCCGTACACCAGGTATTACTTTCATTATTTTTGATCTTCCATCCCTAGCTATTTACGTATTTACTGTTCGTTTCTTGTAATAATCTCTGCAACTCTCTCATTTTTCAAATCATAACCTCACAGCTATTCTGCAGTATTTGTTATTGTTCATCCTTATTGATTTCTCTATAATTTGGCAGGATGGTTCCTGCAATGGCTTGCAACACTATGCAGCTCTTGGGAGGGACAAGGTAATCAACTTTCACCTTGGTAGCTAGATAAGATTAAGATACACAGTCTGCTTAGAAGTGAAGCTACTTCCATTCTTACTTGGCTGTTTATTGTTTTTTTTTTAATTTTTAATGGCAGTTTATTTCAAATAGTGGAAATCTTTCTTTTATTATTATGTATTTTGTGAAATTCGTCAATTTTCACAATAAAGAAAAGTTCCGTGCGAGGTGGCAAGTTCAATGTTTCCCTATATGCCTTTAATACCGTGTCATTTTTCTTCAGTTGGGAGCAGCAGCAGTTAACCTTGTAGCAGGAGACAAGCCTGCCGATGTGTACTCGGGAATTGCTTCCAGGTTGCTGCATCTCTTGCTACATGTTTGATTGTATTGGAGGATTATTTTAGTTGTCCTTGATGTTTCTGATGAGTGGAAGTTGAGTCCTGATTCTGTAGAGTTACGTATGAAATGTGTGCTTCTTTTAAATCCCGAATTGTTACCAACCCTTTGGCTTGGTTTATTGTAGTTATTAGAGTCTAATAACTTTGGAAAAAGCCTGTTCTTCCAAATAAGCTGGAAAATTTTAAATCCTGGTTTGAAACTTCCAAGTACCATTGTCTAGTCACATGAGACCAAACCATGAGCAAATACGAGGATCATGAGACAAGATGACAAATAAATTATCTGTAACCCATTGATGCAAAGAAAAGTAGAAGTTAGGAAAGCACAATTGGTCCACTTATTTTCTTTGTATCAGAAGGCGGAAGTTGCAAAAAAGACTTCATAGTTATATCACCACTGGTTATTGCCCGGTATTGCTAAATCATTTTTATAAAGGAACTAATCATGCTTTCCACAAACTATACGAAATGAAAGTATGCACAATACAAGTGGTATTTGAGATAAAATCAAAAGGACCGTGCTGTGTGTTCTGTGCATTTTACTTCTTGAACTTTGGTTGACGTTGACCAACTATATCAAAGCAAAATCACCAATTTAGGCTGTTCTCCTTGATGCTTTTCTTTGTAAAAATGCTAGCAAAATGACTTTGTGTTTCAAAGCATGTTGTTGGCTTCCTGAGGGAATCTAGTTTCTTTGTTTATTTATATAATTTCTTGGTGCAGAGTTCTTGACATAATGCGAAGTGATGCAGAAAAAGATCCTGCAACTAATCCAAATGCATTGCACGCTAGACTTTTAATCAATCAGGTCTGATTACTACTGGTTCAAGGAGAAGAATTTTCTTAGATCTGTTTCGAAGAGCTGCTTGTCTWATGCTTCTCCTATAATGGATTCATATCTGTGACTGCAATCAGGTGGATCGTAAACTGGTGAAACAAACAGTCATGACATCAGTCTATGGTGTCACTTATGTGGGCGCACGGGAGCAGATTAAAAGAAGGTTGAAAGAACGATCATCCATTTCTGATGATTCAAAATTATTTGCCGCTTCTTGCTATGCAGCTAAAGTGAGTCAATATACTGCAACGTGCTTGTGAGAAAAAATATAACGACTTAAACAGTTTGTTGCTTCTTTTTTGCTGAACTTCTCTTCTAATTCCAGAAATGCTTTTTAGTGAACTTTTTTCTGATTTGAAAACTGSTCGTGCAGACTACCCTGACTGCCTTAGGGGAAATGTTTGAAGCAGCAAGAAGTATCATGAACTGGCTTGGTGAATGTGCGAAGGTGCGATCCCTCATTTAGTGATCATTGTTATTATGTTTGGTTTGAAAATATTTAGTCTCACCAACTCGAAGTTGGGATTGTCCACTAGTCTTCCTGCCTCTTGTAAGTTCTGTTTGTACTTTGTCCTCAGTTTCTGTCCTAGTCATTATATACCTAACTAGTTTTAATAACATTCATGATTTGTCCAAATTGTTTTCGCTTTCCCTTCCAGACCATGACCAAATAACATTCGAAATTTTGAATGAGGTTGTTCTTCGTTAGTTTATCAACAATCTTAGAAATTCTACACGGGGACTTACAAATCCTTAACTAACTCACACCTTGCATCACCTATTTACGTTACTTATGCTCTTGGGATTCCCACCTAGAATAAGTGAACTGGAAGGGGGGTTTCCTTCCTGTCAAGAACTTTCTCAGATCCTACCAGCTTCAGAAACAGAAACTTGGAACAAAACTACCCGATGCAAAGCTTCCAACATGTAAAATCTGCCACCCTTACCACATCCTTCAGCGCACCCAATAAATCTTACAAGTCCTAGCTTCCAAATTTGATTAATTTCTTCGAGTCAAGTCTTTTCACAATTTCATTTTAATTTCCCACACACATCTCCCTACTTTTGACACCTTAGTTCAGCTGCAGCATAGAGATTGGGAAATGTCAACATCAAAGGCTGGTCCACCAGCCACATGCTCTTCTAGAACCTCATCCTTGAACGCACACCCACTTGAGCTTAATATTTTCTTCGAACGTGGGTATTAATTTTGAAATACAACTCCAAGGACTACGATGTCCTACCATATTTGTTCAATTTTTTGAATCATCCTCCCTCTTCTTGGCATTTGATACTCAAAATAACATGATTTTATATCATCTTGGAGAGTGGACTGGTTCTTGCAACATTGCATGTGCCTTTCGGTAATTGTCCTTCTGCCTAGTTACCAATCAAGTTAGTGTGTAGCTTTCCTATGAACATCCTCGCATCTAATTTTCAACAGGTAATAGCATCAGAGAATCAGCCAGTTCGATGGACCACTCCACTTGGACTACCAGTGGTGCAACCTTACCGGCAACTAGGAAGGCATCTTGTAAAGTTCTAATAAATTTAAGCTACCAATTTTTTTTTTTGACTTCTATAGCAACAATTTTAGACAATCGTATTGTTGTTTCTGTATTTAACTGAAGCTATACTCGACTTGTTGCAGATCAAGACTTCCTTGCAAGTGTTGACACTACAACGAGAAACTGACCAGGTAGTTAACTCTCTTGGGAAGGGTCACTGTATGCAGTAGTGCAATTCATAGATCACAKGGATGTATTTTCTAGTGATTGATACCTATTATTTACTGCAGGTCATGGTTAAGCGGCAGAGAACAGCGTTTCCTCCAAATTTTGTACACTCCCTCGATGGTTCTCATATGATGATGACTGCTGTTGCCTGCAAGAGGGCAGGCTTAAACTTTGCAGGTTCACTTTGTTTTTCTTTTTCTTTCTTCATTGGGTCCTTTAGTTCAGCGAAAGATGTGAATTAAAAGTGTTCAATCGTGCTAATCTCTCTTCTTGCAATGTTAAATTACAGGAGTCCATGATTCATATTGGACCCATGCATGTGATGTTGATGAAATGAACAGGATACTGAGGGAGAAGTTTGTTGAGCTATATGAGGCCCCTATTCTGGAGAATGTAAGTATCTCTCCCCATACATTATTTACTAACATACATTCCCAAAAAATAATAATAATACATAATAATAAAATAAAGAAGAAAAAATGGAGAGAGGGATCCCATATTTCATCAGCTATCTATTATGAGAGACGAATCCTTTATACAAAAAGAACTGGCAGTCCTGACTACTTAGGGTTCTATTGCTCTTAGACAATCATTTATAAAACTAGTCTAAGCTGTTTTTGGGTAATTTAATCCCATTAGATATGTTAAAGGGTAATGCCCTTTTAATTAATACGAACATATCTGCAGGAGGAGGTTTAGAACTTCAATTATTTATGTATAGATAGACTAGTTAGGAAAACCAATGGCCCAATTTTTCACACATGACATGCTTCACATTGTAACGAGTCAATGAAAAATGGAGAACATCCAGTTCTCTACTTTTGATCATATTTATGTGAACTGTTAAAGTCTATGGCATCCTTGAACTCAACTCATCATCCTATGTTTCAAGTATCTTTTTCTATGCGGTTGCAATTTCTTTCCTTGTAAACTCAATGATTTTCATTTCTGCAGCTACTGGAAAACTTCCAGAAGTCCTTCCCCACTTTAAAGTTTCCCCCCTTACCAGACCGGGGAGACTTCGATCTCAAAGATGTCCTGCAATCTTCCTATTTCTTCAATTAATGCAACCTAGACGCCTAAGTTGGAAGCTCTTTCTCATGTGTTCTACTCGTCTGTGGATGACATCAGTCCTAGACAACAGTAGCAATCTTCAAATCATGGAAACCAGACTATGGAGGTAAGTGAAATTTGCTTCTTGGAGGAGATTAAGCCTGACCTTGGGTCAAGCTGGTCAAGGTCAGTGCTGTCCAGCTACTTGTACATATATTTCAACCATCGACTCTATATACATCTTGGAACTTGGAAGTTCATCTGCCATTCACATATTCAACTGACTTGAGAAAATAAAGAAAATGCTGCATCTTGGAGCTCCAGAGTTTCTACTTTCTTGGTGTTCTGACGCAGACTTTAAGTTCAAGATATACTGCAACCAATCAGAGCTTCAGAAAATGGAGGCCTCGGGGTAAGCTTGTTAACTTGAAGAGGAGAGATCCTTAGACATCCTCCATGGTTTCACATTACTGGAACCTCACTGACAATTCCCAAAGATCAGCTGGAGCGTTGCCATGGAGTTTTTCACTGTAGTCATAATTTATATTTGTTACATATTATTTGTGTAAAGTTCGTCAAGGAAAGTAGTGCTGATGGGGTCTCTTTTTTCTCTTTTTGTTTTAAAATATTGATTCATTCACTATTTCAAGGAAGAAGGAAAGTACCTACTTTTGTTGGGTTAAAAATATGGAATGTTCCACACCAACTTTGGCACATTTATCTCAAGTTTTAGGCATGTGACGTACCTGCTAATTTGATTTTAGTCCTTTTCAGATTGCATAGCAAGAACTTGGTCCAAGAAGCTCCAATAATGTAAGAAGCTTGCTAGAGAAGGTCTTGAATTACTTTTGGAATACATCAAATCTCTACCTAAAAGCTATCAAATGAAAAAGTTGCTCCTTTGAATTTACTAAATATTTAAATATAACCATGAGCCAAAATTTCAAAAGAAAGCTGCGAAGGAATTTCTTCATATCTGGATCAGAACAGATTAGAAAACTAGACCCATCTAATTAATGTGAATTGGWCCTATTTGATAACCAGAATAAAGTAGAAAACTGTTCAAGGAGGTTATTAATCATAGATGAAATAAACCTAGACCTTTTAGGAAAAAAATAATAATAATAATAAATAAATAAATAWATATATATAAGTAGAATCACGTGTATGTATAGCTAGTGTGAGGCAAATATTTTTCTCATCTATATTTCTGATCAACAGATTGACCAAGATTTGTGGCTCATCTAGATGGTTGAATTTCCATTATTTAGTTTACAATATCCTGCGTTCAATTGAATCTTGAAGCACGTTGAAGGCTGAAGAGCTTGCTGTTGATAAGAATCTATGTTGTGAAATCGTAGAGATGGCATGACTTCAAGGTTTGGAATTCATTAATCATAGATGAAATCAACCTTGTTCTGAGAAACGACCATTTTAAGCCACTGATTTACGAACAAATAACCGCACACAATCTGCGAATAGGAAAACAAAGATCATGGGAGTCGAGAGAAATATTAAATCAATGGTACCAACTAATCTAAAACGTCATTTTCTCTGTTATGTGATATTTCTTATAAAGAAACGTTAAAAATCTCAATTTGGTCCATCCAATCTCCCACTGGATTCTGACCCAGTCTTCCCTGTCAGTTTTTCAACCTTCAACAACATAAAAAAATCATTTATGTAAAGAAGGAAATATATTGATACTATGCTTCACATAAAAAAATGTTCTATGAAAGGCAATATAAGGGCCAATTGGGGATTTGATTCAATAAAGTATCAGCGAGCTAGTTGACGATAATAATTATTCAGCAAGTAGAAGCCAGTTAATAAGGATCTATAGGGGTTTGGGATCATATCACAGGCAGCAGCTTCAAGCTTGAATCATGGTATCTCAAACTTTGTACTCACTGCCAATTACAAAATATCTGATCTCATCTGCTTTTCTACAGCTACTTTTGTCATAATAGTAATTGGGTGTTTCTTTCTTTAAACCAGAAGTGTTCGAGAGAACTGTGAATGTCTTTCAGTATATGCAAAGAATTTGAAACAAAGAACAGTTAAAAAAAAAAGTTCTTACCTCGAGTAGCACCTTTCCTAGGTTTATACCTGTCCATTTGGCATATGATTGTGTGATCCCCAAAGTTTTGTATCATTATAATTTGAAGAAGATTGCAGGTTCCTTTGAGCTGTACTGATAGAGCATCAAAGCCAGCAAGCAGTGGCATATGGTAGGAAATGTGTATTCTTCAAAGGGTAACTGTGGTAACCACATGGCCGCCATGAGGTGAGAGAGGAGCATCTCAATTTATTTCCACTGCAATGAAAAAGCCAATAATGACTTTGGCTGAACCCATCTTAGCTTCCATCTCAGAAATCATAGGTTCTATAGGGTGCAGTGAAGAAGAACATGAAAAGTTTATTGAGATTGGAAGCTACTTTTATCGAGCGTCTTTAGCCATTATGGAGCTACAAGCAATAGACCCAATAAATCTTGATGAAATCTTCCGATCTCTAGRCAATAGCATCAATATTGCCAAGGATCTTGTGGAAAAGTTCCTAACAGGAATTCAACTAACCTCAGATCCCAAACCAATTAGCATCATAGGTCTGCTAGAAGAGGTGATAAAACAAATGGGCGAATGCTTGAGCAAGACCAGCATCTATACATACGAGGATCAGAATTATGTGAAAATGGCAGTTCAGTCCCTTTCAGATGAGATGCAGAATATGTCCACTAAAGTTTTCCAAGCTCAAGCCATAACCAACGAGGAAGAGATACAAACTTCTTTGGAGGAACAATCAGAAAAAGAACCAGAAGTTATAGAAAAAGATCTATACCCCGTTGACATGGATTGGGACACGAAGGATACACATTTCCCAATTGCTTCGGAGTCGAGTGAAGCCGTTACAAATACAAAAAGAAGAAGCCAAATGAAGTATAGAAATGTTACAGAATCCTTGACAAAACTACCCTCAATGGCTCACTACATAGAGCCACTCTTTGAGACCTTCTTCTGTCCATTGACAAAGGATATTATGGATGATCCAGTAAGCCTAGAAACAGGAGCAACATATGAAAGACAAGCAATTGTTGATTGGTTTGAAGAGTATGAAGAATCTGAGGAAATTTTCTGCCCGGTCACAGGGCAAAAGCTGGTGTCTAAAGCCTTTAATTCCAACAGAGCTCTGAAGTCTACAATAGACAAATGGAAGGAGCGCAATGAGATAGCAAGAATCAAAGTCGCCCGAGCCGCTCTGTCTTTGGCCAGTTCAGATGAAATGGTGCTCGAGGCAATCGAAGACCTGTTGAGCATCTGCAAAGGGAAGCAGTGCAACGTAGAACGGATCTTCAATTTTGATATGTTACCTTTACTCGTTAAGTTTCTGGAGTACAAAGACAGAGATGTTAGATATGGAGTTCTGGAGCTATTGCAACAAATGGCAGAAATCGATGAAGATAAGAAGGTTTTAACTCACTCTAGTTGTCTTATTATTATACAAAATTGATTGTATCATGTCTCTACAGTTCCTCCCCCGCTCCCCAAAATTAAATAAAAGAAAAAGGAAGAATGAAAAGAAATAAATAATTAAAGAACAGAGAAAGAAACAGCTTTTACAATTTATTCTAAAGGTCCATCCTTTCAAGTACTTCCATTTTTAGATGAATGAACTGAAATCAAGAGAAAGATAAACATCAGACCTGCAAACATGCTAGAGACTTAGGATCCACTGAAAGGTCAAAACTATAGGAGCAAAAAAATAAAATTGATACTTGTATGATCTGGTGGTTAGTGGTCATCTAAAACAATCACGATTCAGCTATCGTTGACCAAAAAATGGAAAAAAGAAGAAAAGAACCTAAATTTTATTTCCTAAGAAAAAAAAAAGGAAAGAGAAAAAAAAAGCCTAAAGTTCTACCTCTCTTCAATCCTCTAGTCTAATAATGGTAATAATAATAATTCTTTCTCTCTGCTTCCTTGCTAGATAAATCCTTAACCTCGTAACAGCCATGGGTTTTCAATGGTCATTGCCTATCTTTTAAACTATCATAATGAACATCCAACTTCTACGACTAAATATGATAGATTAGAACTATATAGGCTACTTTGAACGGTATGTTCTCAAAATATTACCCCTTAGAAGTAAATAACACTGCTGAAATCCATTAGGCAAATCTCTTGATTAGAAACTATACAGCAGAGTCTTTCTTCATATGTTTCATGGTGTAAAACCACATCTATCACTGATTAAAAATGGAATGAAATAAGTTCCCCTCTCCCTAGTTCTACAACATAATATGCCACATTTTTCTTGCCAGTTTGATACCATTAGCTAAATCAGTTTTTGGAATCAGCTCTACCACATCTATATGGTGATCAGATCAGCTACTGGTACCTTTATTAGTAATCAGTTACTGGCTTGTGCTCGGTAGGGTAGAGTTTAAATTTAATAAAATGAACACCACAAGTTCTGGTTTCTGCTCTCTACATTCATGTATACCTAAAGGTAAAGATAACCCAATTAATTAGGGAGTTATAATATAAAACTTCAGCTCTTGCAAATCAAAATAAAATAAAATAAAATAAAACAATCAGAAATGCAGAAGTGTAGACATCTCATTTACTATTTCTTATTATGCAGAAAATGATCTATAACCAATTGGATATGTTGAGAATGATCAAACTACTATCAAGTAGTCACCAGTTCATACGGAACACATCGTTGCTTCTGGTGCTTGAGCTTTCAAGATCACAGTCATTGTCTGATCAAATCGGTTCAGTAACTGGAGCGATTCCAATGCTGATCACCATGAAGTACAACCGATCCGATGAATTTGCTTCCAGAAAGGCAGATGAAACATTGAGAAACTTAGAGAGATCTCCAACTAATATCAAGCTTATGGCAGAACATGGACTCTTGGAACCCCTCTTAAGGTATCTTACTGAAGGTGAGTGTAAGATTCTCGAAATCACAACATAAGCATACTTCACAGTTCACATGATTTGAATAATAATATTAATAGAATAACTGGAGGAATATGTGTTGAAAATCATTAGATGTTCATAACAGGTAACGTAGAAATTGGTTGTTAATTCAATGATCACACTTAACCTCAGAACTTAATATTGCCATTGTTGCATTTCAGCTTGAAGTAAATATGGATAATTTCCACCGTATATCAACTAAGTAATTTAAATACAGGTAGTGAGTGGATGAGAATAGAAATGGCAAGCTATCTTGGGGAGATGGTTATCGAACATAACTGTATGGCGCATGTAGCTGAGACAGCCTCTCCAGCTCTTGTCAAGATGGTGCACGAAGGAGATGCATTTATCAGAAAGGCAGCATTTAAAGCTCTACTGCAGATTTCATCTCACAAGCCAAATGGTAAAATACTGGCAAAAGCTGGCACTGTACAAGTCATGGTTGAAGAGATGTTCACTCGTACCATCTGTGATGAACTTAATGACCCAAAAAAAGAAGCAGCTCGAATACTGGCAAATATATGTGAGTCCAACCTCAATCCTGAGATACTTCAAGTTAATAGTCACGGCTCCACTATGAGTTCAGAGTATGTAGTCTACAACATTATTGACGTGCTCGAGAACTCAACCCCAGATGAATTTAGCCTGAGCCTCGTCAGAATATTATTATGCTTGACAAAATCTCCAAAACCAATCGACACCATTGTTTCAGGTGTAAAAAACACTGAAGCATGTGATACACTCATAGAGTTCATCAGTAGTCCAGATGAGGAACTTGAAGTGGCAGCAATAAAACTGCTTATCTCATTGTCCCCTTACATGGGATTCACAATGGCAGAAAGACTCTGCAAAACCAGTGGCCAAGTGGAGAACCTTATCAGGAGCATTACCTGGACAAACCAAATCACAGAGAAGCAAGCACTTTCAGCAACATTCTTGGCAAAACTACCCCACCAGAGCCTAACTCTCAACACTGCTCTAGTAGACAAGAACATCGTGCCCAAGATCCTGCAAACGATCAATCAAATACAACGCAGTGGAACAAGAATGAGCGGGTATGCAACTGCTTTACTAGAGGGTTCAGTGGGCATTCTCGTCAGATTCACAGCAACACTTTATGAGCCACAAATGTTGTTTCTAGCAAAATTTCACAATTTCACATCATTATTTACTAACCTGCTCACCCAAACATCAAGTGATGAAGTTCAAAAGCTATCCGCCATTGGGTTGGAGAAACTATCATCAGCATCCATGAGTTTATCTAAGCCCCTGGATACCAAAACAAACAAGGTCAGAAAATTCCTCCACTTACGCAAGCTTCTATCGCTTGGTTCATCAAAGAAGAGCCACTTACGAGTATGCCCAGTTCATAAAGGGGCTTGCTCTTCACAAAACACATTCTGTTTAGTCCATGCCAAGGCAATTGAAAGGCTATTGACGTGTTTAGGCCATGAGAATGAAGAGGTAGTTGAAGCAGCTTTGTCAGCCATCTCTACACTGGTGGATGACGAAGTCGATTTGGACAGAAGTGTGAGCCTACTGAGCGAATTTGACACAATAAGGCATGTTCTGAATGCGGTGAGAATGCACAGACAAGAGACTCTATGGCATAAATCATTCTCGTTAATCGAGAGATTCTTGCTTAGAGGTGGGGAACAGTCTCTTTCCAGCATATCACAGGACAGATCGTTGCCCGCCATATTGGTAACTGCTTCCCATCAGGGAGACGGCGAGACGAAGCAGATAGCCGAGAAGATATTGAGGCATTTGAATATGGTACCAAATTTCTCTGTTCCAAATTATACTCTGTGATTAGTGTACATTGACACTGTACAAATGAAAAGGAAAATATAAGTTTGGCGCTGTTCATAAATTCTCGAAATTTGCTGCTGGCTGCGTTTGCGAATCTGATTAGCTTCAGCGGCAACTGAATTTTTTTTTTAATAATGCTATTTTCGAAAGTAATTACGAAAATATGTAACTTCCCAAACTATTTTAAAAAATAATGTTTTGGAAATAGCAGGTCRACCTGTGAGGTGGCAAACGCTGGTCGTCTCTTTTTTTTTAAAAAAAATAAGGCTTGGTCTACGACGACATGTTTGGTGAGATTTCGAAAATCTCGACTGATTGTCTCTTACGAGAATCACAACAAAACAATTATTATATATATGTAACACAACGTTTCAAAATAAAATGTATAATGTGGTATAGTGGCTAACAGACCATTTGGTAAGATAAAGATCACGGGTTCGAATGCTGATATTTTAGTTTTTTCGTTTTAGTAATATTATTATTATTATTATAAAGGATTAACGTAAAAAAATATTATTATTATTAATTATTATTTTTTTTTATTTTCTGAATTATTATTAATAAAATAATATTACCACTCGAACCCGTGCTCTTACAAAGCGCCACGTTAGCTGGTCGTCTCGTGAAGAGACGATTGCCACTTCACAGGTCGTATTTCCAAAACATTATTTTTGGAAATAGTTTGGGAAGTGGTATATTTTTGTAATTACTTTCGAAAATAGCATTATTAAAAAAAAAATCCTGTCGGCAACTACAACATATGATCGAGTGAACAAAAGAGTGTTGTCCGGACAAAAATCGAATTAAATTCAAGACGATTTAAGGTTGAGAAAAGTGAAAACTATGAATGAATTTGTACGAACAATGAGCAAAATGCATGCCGAATTAAAACCAAACCTATTAGATATCCAAAATTAAATTTATCTAATCCATTAGTTTAAACTACTTGTCGACCTCTCCTGATGCATCTGTAAGTAATGAAAGCATCCATGAGTTGTGTCTGTCCTTGGTCAGCACGATGAAACAGGTAGGCAAGAAAGAGCAATATACGAGATCAGCAAAAAGTTCACTGATTATGAGACAAGGTATACGGTTCTAGAAAAAAAAAAGCGGTTGTGCTCAACCATGAGCCTCGCAACGCCTACGCCACTACATGTTGAACTATACGACCATGCTGATTGCAAGGATGGACCCGCTGAAGTATCTCTTTGAAAAGCCAGCCTTCATGGGCCAGCAAGGTGGCAGATGTGACTCTCAGAGTTCGATATTGTGTACGTCACCCAAAAGCCCTAAATGAGTAAGGAAAGGGGCAAGCAATAGCAGACCACCTACGGATCATCTCGTGCCTGACTATGAGCTTGATTTGATTAGTAATGGGACGAATTTCCCGGACGAAGCTATTCTATTAGCGGTAGGCGAAGAAGAAGACGAAACTATCAGAATTGAAGGTGAATCCCTGCATTATTTTTTGAGTTAAATGGTCATTTATTCAGTTTTAGCATTCTCCAATAGATCATGGAATAAAATATATATTTTTAATATTCATGAGTGTTCGTGCCTCTGCTAATCTCACGAAAGACCCTACGACATTTAGTGTCGAGAAGCACATAGTAATTAATTCTTAAGGTAAGTGGCCATATTAGATCGGAAAAGAATTTAAAAAAATTGAAAGGCGGGATTTTAGCCCTCCTCTCCCTAATTTGCTTGAAGAATTAAAATATGATGTGTGTGTGTGTGGAGGATGAATAGATATTTTTCTAATGTCATAAATATCTATGAAAAATAAAGATAAGAAAAGTATTGTATATATTAGTCATGATTATAATAAAGTACTAATAATAAGATTTATATATTATTTAAGAAGCGAAAGGAACTCATTTATTATTCGAAATGATTTTTTATTATTTTTTTTCACCATATAGATGTAAAGCTAACATCTCAACAACTCTATCCATGTCCAAGTTTTCATTTTAGAAAGCAATTAAAAATTTAAGATATTATTCAGATTATTTTGAGAAACATAATTAATGGGAACGGTAAATATTGATGCAACACTTCCTTAGCCGTCTTCAAAAGATCTTTGGTGATTCTGGAAGGACCAACTTTATTTATTTAGGCCAAAAAAAAAAAAAAACAGATCCAGTGATAAGATAACACAATAAAAAAATGCTTAAAAAATAGTTTTCTTATGTTTCTACAGAATATTTATTCTGAAAAATAGAAAAATATTTTGGAGAGGTATTCAAAACAGACCCCAACATTTGGAAGTTAGCTTCCTTAAGCAAGCAAGCCTGCATTTTCAACTTCAACCTGTAATAAGCAATGACATAAGTGAGCAGGTTTAAGGCCGGCAATGGTCCAACCAATCAACTTCTTTTCCTTTTTGTACAATTTTCTAGCAATCTCTGTCCTGTTCTAAGCAAAAGTGCTTTGGTTTGGCCGTAGCAGTTGAAACCTTCCCTTCTTTCCATCTAATCTCCTGATCATTTAATTATTATCTCTATGACTAATTCACATCTTTGTCTCTTGACTTGTTCAAGATTTGACACTCCTTATCATATTTCACTATGCCAATATCAGTGGAGAATTTCACTAAACAAATGAATATGATCAGAATAAGGACTATTAAAACCTTGATATTGACATAATGAACTTGCCTCTATATAAAAGTCAAAATATAATTTATCGATACCGATTTTTTTTATCGATATTCAGGTGAGTTCATTGTTCACATAATGAACTTGCCTCTATATAAAAGTCAAAATATAATTCTTATGTTGATCTCACTCATTTTCAGAATAAGTTATATATCTAGCCGGAACCCATTAGTCTTCCCCAGAAGAAAATGGCTTCTTTCTCTGTGGAGGATTTTGTGGGGGATGGGGTTCTCAAGGACCTGCTTCCTAATCTGCTGGAGGAAGGCTGGGATGATGTACCGACCTTGAAGGTCATGAATTCCGAGGATATGGATGCCATGAAGATGACACAACAACAGAAGGTTTGTAATCAGTACTATTTTCCTATTCTATCACAGAAACACACCCCAGTAATAAGCAATTTCAGATGTTTATATCTTGATTTCTGAAGTGGAAACCTATATATAGCTCATCTCATTAAGGAATTTGCATAACTTATCAAAAACACTTTGAACGATTCTCATAGGCCTTTCTTTTCCTTTTGACAGGAAGCAATAGAGATAAGATGTTACCTGCATGACAGAGCTCTGATGCAGTATGGGGACAGGCTAGAGTCTTCCAGGAAATGTTTGCCTGAACTTCTAAGCTTAAGCGTAGAAGATTTAATTTCTCAGTTCCATATGAAGAGAGGCCATATTGCACGTTTCAAGGACAGAAACAGTTCGTGTGAAGATCCCGCAACCAAAAAGAGTGATGCTCCTTCCCCATCTACAAGCATCAAGAGGACTTATCAGTCCATCACCGCAAAGAGGATGCAGAGTATGAGAAGCCGAACATTTCAGGACAGAACAGTTGAGCAAGCACTAGGTGATTTTAAGATTGACGAAGGGTATGTATTCAAGGGGATTGTTGCAGCAGAACCAGCTGACCCAAGGGCATGTGGTTGTGTGCAACCTCCTCCTATGGTTGATGAAGTTGCTCCTTATTCTGCCATTGAAAGCATCTCCATTCAGAAATTAACTCCCGATTATAAGATTGGAATGGAGCGTTTGGTGAAAACCAAGACACCCCCAATGAAAGCTTCAGACCTGTGGCAGAATAAGCCTGCCATAATCCTCTGTATTAGACGCCCTGGGTAAGTTTATATATGTTGCTTCAAGACCTGGCTCTATGTTGCAGACAACTAACGTTTAGATATGAAGAAGATGGTTTAAACTTGACGCATAAAATTAAAAAGAAAGCACAAAAGGGAGGAGACTTCCTGTGATATGTGTTTCGTGTCACTTTTATATATTGTATTGGTAAAAGCCTAAAAGGGAAAGTGACAACTTACATCTCTTGAGTTTGAAAACAGGTGCATCATGTGCAGAGCAGAAGCTCACCAGATATATGCCAGAAAACCGATATTTGATGCACTAGGATTTCAACTGTTTGCAGTGATTCACGAACACATAGAATCAGAGGTATTCATGAAAATTCTAGATCCTTCAACCCATCCAACCTGTTTGGCTAAAATTGTAGTGATGCAGGTGCAAGACTTCTGGCCTAGGTACTGGGGAGGTTCTGTAATCTTCGACCAAGGTAGAGGATTCTTCAAAGCTCTAGGTGGCGGCAAATTAATGAAGGAGAAATTCCTATCCGGATTTGTTTTCAACCCTCGGGCCATAGCAAATTATAAGCGTGCAAAAGCAGTGGGACTGAAACAAAACTTCAACGGAGAAGGAGAAATTAAGGGTGGTCTGTTCATTCTTGGCTCAGGGAAGAATGGTATTGCTTACCAGTTTATTGAGCGGAACTTCGGGGACTGGGCACCTCTTTCTGAAGTAATTGAGATCTGCACAAAATTACAGGTAACTTTTGCCGGTGTCTCTAAACTTCTCTCCAGTATAAAGATCATATTGTAATCACCCATTCTTTCACACGATACAGAACCAGTCGCAAGCTCCAGGGGCGTCCATCAAAAGATCCCCGCAAGATAGCCGAAGTTCATCGCTTGTGTAACACAAATTCTCATTTGCAGTTTCCGTATGATGCTCGATTGATACTTTCCATCTTTCATCGTTCTCTTTTCTCGGATGTGCTTTAATTAATTGACCTGGCCTGGCTTATGTTCAGAAGACTTTAAACATCACTACGATGTTTCATAACTCTTGAGCACTTCATGTGGGCAATGTAAACCCGGCTTAGTTAAAAAGAAATTCTGCTCTGAGAAATAACAGGAAAATTTTTCAACATAATTCCATGAACTATTCTAAAACCTTCAGAAATGAAGGAACAGAGAAGCAGGTTTTTGTTGAAGAAAACCAACTTATTAAGTGAAGGAAAGACAACAAGACAATAACACACTAAGAAGCTACGAGAGACATGGAAATAAAATATCAATCGGGAAGAGAATGTCTTCCTGCCTGATAATAGAATAGGCCTTTACAATTCCAAACAATTGTGAATTAATCATATCCGATCTTTAATACCTTTTCCAGATTTAACATCCGTCCAAAAGGAAAAATGGTCAAGAAAAATATAACTACATTAAATATTACCAAGAGAGCAAGAGGGAGAAGTGAGAGCAGGTATTCCCTGAGTTGTAATAATATCTATGAAGATGCAGAAAATAATGGCCTGTTCGAACCCCATTTCATCATTGGAATCAATCTGCAGAAAAGGTGCACATACCAGTTCAGCAACACAGATCAAGTACTTGTGTCGCTATTCCACTTGCAGGCTTGTAGCTGAAAATAGCGTACTTGAACTTGATCACTTCAAGCAACCATCAGGTTTCACACCAAACTGGAAATATCCCCAATATTCATCAGACGAATTTTCATCTCAATACCTCCAGTAGCTTTACCGAATCGTGTGATACTCAAGGCTCATAGCACAAAACAAATCCTTCTTCTGATCCTTGGAGGATTTCTTGTTCTGTAGAACTTACGAGTCATTCTTGAATTACATCATAGCACAAAGCAACCATCAATCATGCTCACAACAATTATACACACATTCGAGATTGATGATAGGTTTCGCACTCATTTAAAACTTCCGTCATTACTTGAAGAACAATTCTGAGGTTTTGATATCTTCAGCTGAGGTTTTAGATGGTCAAAACACTACCAGAAATCCCCACATGAACATATTCCATCCTTGAACAAATGGAAACGGACTGCATCTCTTACAAGTATCTCTCTCTGGGTAATCCTAGAAATGTATTTTGTGGCATTGTGGCAATCGCCACAGACCCTAAGATTTTTGACAACTCGTATTTGAAGGCCATCAGGTATAAATATTAAACCAAAAGCGATAGCAAGTTTTTCACTGTGGTGGTTAAGCATACTTATCTTCTCTGACCTCTCAACATCATGGAGAACAAAACTCATATCAGGCACATACCCTTCCTCAATCATTTTAAGGTACAAACTTTCCAACTTGGCATATATCTGACCTGAAAATGGGCTTGACTGGTCATCTGCAGAGAAAACGTGCACTTTGTTTTTATATTTGATCCAACTATATCCTGGTTCCTTTTTCACTCCCTTTTCCCTCATTCCCTTCCTCAATTTTGCTACATCATCCCATTTTCCTTTTGCAGCGTAAATGCTTGATAATAGAACATAGCTAGCAGGGTTCTCTGGCTCTAATTCGTGAAGAGACTTGGCAGCCCATTTACCAATTTCCAAATTTCCATTTAGTCTACAAGAACTTAGCAATGTGGCCCAACCAATTGCATCGGGGCTAAAAGGCATCTTATTAATAAAGTTTTTTGCTTCTTCTAATCTTCCAGCTCGGCTGAGAAGGTCAATCATGCATGTGTAGTGATCGAGGATTGGTGTAATTCCATGTTCTTTTACCATAGATTCAAAATAATGATAACCTTTCTCCACTAAACCTGCTCTACTACAAGCTGATAAAACTCCAACCAAAGTAACTCCATCAGGTACCAAACCATGGGCCAACATTGTCTCGAAAAGAGATATTGTTTCATTGGCTTTTCCGAACTGTGCATACCCCGAGACTAAAGCTGTCCAAGAAACTTCATCCTTGATTTTCGTTTCTTGAAACAACTGATGGGCATATTCTATGTTTCCACATTTTCCATAAAGAGTGACTAGAGCATTTGAAACTGTAACAAAACAAATTAAACCAGAAACTAAAGCGTGGCCATGAAACTGGGCACCCTCTTCTAGGCTTGCGAGGTTTGCACATGAGCTAATTACACTTCCCAAAGTAAAATCATCTGGATGAATCTCATTTCTCTGCATATCATGAAATATCCTAACAGCTTCTTCACAGTAGCCATTCTGGCCATAACCGACTAACATTGCTGTCCACGATATTACATTTTTGTGCCTCATTTTTCTAAACACTGCTTCCGCAGATTTTACATTTCGACACTTGCAATACATATCAACTAGAGCACTTCCTACAAATATGTTATCTTGATAATCTGTCCTGATAATATAGGCGTGAATTTGCTTTCCTTCGCCTAGTGCCAGAAGACCACCGCATGCAGTCAATACACTCCCAAAGGTGAACTGATCCATGCACAAACCTTCTAATCTCATTTCTCTAAACATATCAACAGCTTCTCTGAACAAACCATTTTGGGTAAGTCCAGTTATGATCGTTGTCCATGAAATTGAATCTTTTTCTGGCATTTTGTGAAACAATTTCTCAGCTTCTGCGATCAAACCACACCGCAACAGACCTGTGATCATAGTATTGTACACAACTACATTCTTATCAGGTATCTCTTTAAAAACCTGTTGTGCATCGTTGATAAATCCCGTTTTTGCGTACATATCCACCAAAGGACTGCCGACGAACAGATACGATTGATAACCAAATTTGAATATTTGCCCGTGAATCTGCCGACCCAAATCAACAAATCCTCGATTAGACGAGAGTATTAGCATAGTAGAGAACGTGATCCTATTCAAGTTTACCGACCCATCCTTTAACATCATGCTATAAACTCTAACCGACTCGATAATCAAATTGTTACCCGCATACCCCGAGAGAAGCGAGTTCCAAGTGACCACATCATGCTTCGGCATGCGGTTGAAGATCTCTAGCATCTCCTGAAGGCAACCTGATTTTGAGTACACCGAAAGCAGCGTGTTCCATGAGAAAATATTTGGTTGAGGAATTTTAACAAATACATTCCGTGCATTCTTCAAGTTACCAAGTTTCCCGTAGGCACTGATAAGGTTATTAAACAGAAAGGTTTCTGGATTTGGCACAGTTCTGATGATGCGGCAGTGAAGCTTCTTAACTTGGGCATGATTCCGAGCTTCGCAGCAAACTTTAAGCGCAGCAGTGTAGTAATTTGAAGAACAAGACATATTCTTCTTTCACTGTCACAAACACTCGGCGGGAAATATCGTTGCGCTGCGTTTATGCTAGCGGTAGCGGTTCCCTTAGAAATCAAAAGCAAAAGGGAACGAACCGACCGGAAGAAGAATGATTAGAAATTCGAATTGTGTTGGATACCCGATTATTAGGGCTCGAATTCATTTTCCTGCTGGCAAGATCCGTCTCCAAGCCCAACCCAATTCCGAATACAGTGCGATACGATCCAATGCACTCGATTGCATACGCGAATGCATCGAAGTCTCGAATTCGATGGCCCTGGCCGGACCCAAAAGAATTCGGCTCACCATAGTATCTACCGAGTAAGTGTGAGTCTTCATATCACATGTACACGTAATTTTCTTAAAAAATAGCATTTGTTCGTAAGTTGTTTTTTTTTTTCTTTTTTTTGTTACTTTTTAAATAAAAGTGCAAATTAGTGGGAAGATTTCAACCCAAGCAAAGTAGTGACATTCTTTTTTTTTTTTTTTTTTGAAGAAAGAAAAGTAGTGACTTAAACTTTCATTTGTTTTTCAACTGAAACATCATTTAACATAAATTCATAATATCAATATCTAACAATACCCCAAAAATTTGAGGCGACTCTGCAACTTATTACAAGCTAAATTACCAAATCTTATCATTAACATTGTTGGAAACAATTTAAGTGACCCTTCCTCCTGCATCAACCATGAAAATCAAGGCCATTTCATGACTGATGCAGGAGAAAGTAGTAACAATAACTCATCAAATTGCTTAATAAGCTGAAGATGTTTCACTAACACTTAACAAGAACACTTCCATAGTTCCCTTTGCAGAGTTGTAAAAATTACAGCCAATCCATTTCAGCTCTAGAGAAATCAGAGACACTATCGACTCTCCTCTTAAGCTGTTCATTGGTTTCGAATGTCGATTCCTTGACCTCTATACATCCTCCAAGGAAAGGCAAGGACTCCTATAATCTGAACTAACTAGAATGGAAACTGTTTCTCCGTTAGGTCACTAATTTCTCGACCGCTCTGAATCAGTCACCAGCAAGAGTAACACAGCTCCAAGTACAATAATGGTATTTCTTATATCACATTTTGGACAACTAAATGCCGTAGCTTCTTTTGCTCACCATTACCATGAAGTAGAAATAGTTCATGGCGATGGATCTCATACTAACACTAATGCACCTGTACATGAAGCAGAATAGTTCGCGTCGACCTAGTATAAATTTTAAAGTTCAACTTTGGAGTTTTGTATTGGCTGGTGAATCAGATCCTGCATGAACAGACCAATTTATGTCTCAGTTTAACAAGTTTAGGACATATTTTGGATTGGGAGGGGGGTAGTTTCAATTGTACCATCAATTTCTAAACAACTGGGGGGAGTAGACATCCCAAAGCTCATCTGCACAATGTTTTGAAGTTCACCATCCCACACATTCTTTATCTGTAGACATATTTTATACGTTATACGAGAGCAATTGATAAAAATGCACAAATTATACTTCAGCAAGGTAATTACAGCTGCTACCTGAGTACGCTCCTTAAATCCACCGGACATTGGAGTCATCTGGGAATTTATTGTGCTTCTTAACATCTCACAGCTCCCTATGGCAGGAAAACTGCTTGGGATAAGTCCATGATGAGAAATACTTGGCAGGGGACCCGTAATGGGCATATGTGAAGAAAATCCCGACGATGGACCAGCTCGTGATTGAAGAATCTGAGAAAATTATATGTATTATAACCAGATTATGCATGATCTGATATTCCCGAGAACTTTTGGCATTCTTTAATGTGAACTTTCACTTACATCTTTGGCTAGGAGTCCATCAATGTTGATATCCAACCTTGGATTAACAGTAGCGAGTTTCATTGATAAAAACTGCAAATATTATGGAATTTTAAGCAGTGAATATAGGATTTACAAATCAGAAGTATATGCAATTGCCATCTTCAGGGTTCAAAGAAATCTCACATATATACTAACTGGTAAGATTTTCCAACTATTTTATCATCTTTATAAGTCAGCAGGCAATGTAGCAAAAGATATCTGCTAGAAAGATACTGAAGCAAACAAACTGATTTCATACCTCAACTTGTCGTTGCAGCGATTGGACGTAGTTTATGATTTCGTCTAGCATAACTGCCTTGCCAGTAACCTGCATAATAAAGCTTTCATGAAGTGAAAAAATAGATTTCGATGCGATTCTACCATCTGTCTAAGATACAAATTTAACCACCAAACCTTGCTGCAACCGGGGACTAGTTCTTGAAGGAACTTCATCCTCTCACTAATCTTCTCCCTCCTTACCTACAATTTAACTCAAAGTCAGTCAACCTATGTTTTCATGCATGCTTAGAAAAGCTATTCTGATATGATTAAAAAGATTAAATGTAATATATGACCCTCTCTGCAAGACTATGGCTGTTTGTCGCCTGGCCCCTCCGAGCTCTAACATGAATATATTCTTCCTTTGGCGGATCTGAAGGTTGAGGTGCCTGTTTACCATGTTTTACTGTACCCTTGTTTGTGGTTGAACTTGGATTTTGATCTCCCTTCCGCTGAGTATCGATATTATCTTTAGCTGAAACACCATTTTGTTGCAGAGGTCCATTGGCTTGATCAAGTTCAGTCTTCTATCCAAAACAAATTGTTGGCAAGGATAGGAAACATACAAAATCAACAAGCTAATTAGCGACAATTCTCCTCACCCATTGCAGGGGGAAAAAAAGAACAAGAATCATTATTTATTACCTGTCCAGTCCTTTTCCTTTTCCTTGAGCCGAAGCCCTTGGCAGAAAGTTCCTTACCTGTAACCTCCAACATACAAGGCTCACCAGAACCATCACCACTGCTAAACTCAGCTTTATCAGAATCATTAGCAGACCCATCAATGGCAAGTTTACCACGATCATTCAATTTCAAAGGGCTTTCACTTTCTGGCAAAGTCCTTCCAGTAGCTCCATGTTCATTAGTCAAAGAAACAGGTTTGGAAGCTTCACTACTGTCAACCATGTTTCTTTGAGATTGTCCTCCAGTTTCAGATACTAACCCATTTCGAGAAATATTATCCCTTCTCTCCGGTATTACTCCCATGCCTCTAGAAAAAGCACACATAGGCTCAGGAATGTTGAAATGGCCAACAATATCACCAAAATTTCCACCACTAAAGCATGAGAGCCTGGCTGCACGCTCGATAAATGAAGAATCGGCTGGAAGTTGAGATAAGCTCGGTGGGAGCGGACCGGGAATATTTGGTAGGTAAACTCCTCCTTTCAACCTAGAATGTGATAGGTTCCAGCTGATGTCAAGTGTTCTGTCAATGTCACTGCTCAAAGAAACTGGACAGCCACTGGCCTTGCTAATTGCTATGGTGTTTGAAGAAGTACTGCAGTTGTTCTGGTCTCGAATGTTGCAAATTCCCAAGTTTTGACAATTAGCTGCTTGTTCCCAAATGGTAGAGCTGAATGGCTCTACTACAGGAGCAGTGGAAGAAGAACAACCGACCATATCCTGATTCCTAATTACATCCACATTCCCTGGCAAAACCAAACCCATCGGAATATTCATGAGAGTCGTCTCGCCAAATCGCCAGTCCGAAGACATGCTATGTGAATAGTTAATAGAATCCCCTGTGCTACTTTCTAGTCTAAATTTATCTGTGTCACCAATATCCATTATCCCTTCACTAAGATACCCAGAAGAAGCATGTATAAGGTAATCCACTTTTCACAACGGCTTTTTGACCACAAACTTCAAAATCAGCTTACTCCAAGCAGCATCTACAGGTTTTCAACAAAACAAAAAAGAACTCTTATAAACTATAAATAAATACCCTTATACAAACTCCTCCAATTCAAGAAATTACTTGGAAGTGGAATAAATGGTGGAAGAATGTGAAGGTACCAACAGTAACAGCTTAGAATGAAGATGGCACATCAATTAAAGAACACAATAGGGCCAAAGAATGAAGCAAAACCAGTAGTGTTCATAAAGATGTGGCAAAGAAGACATTATTTATGAAGCAACCATTTCACAAGCCAGAAGGGAACTTGAGAAGTACTAAATAGCAGAAATGAATGCCTCCCACTTTCCCAAAGACAACAAAAACTAGAAAAAAACGACAGTTCAAAGAGGAGGAGGTGAATAGAGTGTACAGAAGCAGAAGGGCAGTCAATTGATAAAAACAGAGTAGCTACACAGCATTGATTTCAGCATAATAAATATACGTTCAAAGCCCTAGTCAGAGCCAGACCAGAAAAAACCAAATTTCTGAATCATAGAGAAGGAAAACGGCACCAAAAGTAGCAAAAGAAAGATACCCATTTCAGATAATGTACCACTTTCAGTACTGCACAGCCTCATTCAAACCTTTCTCCAAATAAATTCCATTGAATTTCGGCTTTATGTTCGAACCCCCCTTTTTTCAATTTTCAGCTCAGGCACCCCAGCCTCTGCACTGTCACGCCTCAGAGAGATGCTCGCACAGAAAAAGGAAGATTTTATTGAATCAGAGAGAGAGAGAGGGGAGGGCAGTGGAAAGATTTACAGGGAAACGGGTTATTTAAGCAATTGGTGAAAGGGAAGCTACAATAGTAAAGGTTCTGCATTTATAACCAAACTTGCATGAAAATGAGAGCTCTTGATCATTAAAACCACGGTTGCTTTGCTGCTGCTGCCGCACCAAAACCATTACATAAATATTAATATGCTTCTCTTTTTCATCCTTTTTTACTCCATTTTCCATTTTTAACTTTTGAAATTTGAATTCTTCTCAAAATTTTCACTCCCTTCCCGTCCTTCTATTAAGTTACAAACTTTCTTCTATGATAAAATCCTTACTTATAAATTAAAAGGGCAAACTAAACCGTGATATTCAAACTTAACACTCTATCCTTATCACGATATACTATTGTTTAATTTTAATTTCATCTAAAAGTTTTATGACAATAAAGATATTATCTTTCACTTATATATTATGCTCTTTCCCTTTTTCCATCCGTGCATGACTTTAGTGACATAACCTATCATTATCTCAATACTTTGTGCTAAAATTTTTAACTCAAATCTCTCATCTTCTTTGAAGCGGGTACGAAACCTAACAAAGGACAACATTAAATTAGAGAAAAAATTGATCAGGTTACATGAATTCGAACGACACTGATAACATGTTAAATCATCATTAAAACGATACATTTAACACTTTACTTACATCATTAAGAACGAACTTGGTTTGGTTACAAGTAGGGCCATTAAGTTGGATGTCAGTTGACAGCTCAATTAGCAGCAGCTCAAATCAGCAGAAGAAAAAGGAAATGGTGAGTAAATATTGTCCGGAATGTTGTTGAAGCTGTCGCTGAGGATGCTGCCCTAGCTGCCTAAGCCGTAGCAGAGAGTAAATATCATAGATATGCACCACTCATAATTCACTTCAATAATACAAATTATTGGTGATATTTTGTTGGATATGGAAAATAAATTGTTGTTGGGGTTTGAATATTCTTTTGTTGCCAGAAGATGTTTTCAGATCCAAATTTAAATTCTGTTTTCTGTATACTTATTTGTTTGCATCTATTAATTTAGGTAGATTTCATTTTTAATTTTATGTTTCTAAAATAATTATGCTTGTTTTCTAATCATTTGTTTAATATATTTTTCACTTTTTTTATAACACATCTATATTTTTAGTCAAATTCTAAAAATGAAAGTAAGTTTTTGAAAATTACTTTTACGATTTTAAAAGATGGATAGCAAAATAAGAATATATAGGTAGAAATAATATTTGTAAGTTTAATTTCAAAAAAAAAAAAAACCTCGGTTAGTCCTAAATCAACTATTATTTTCTTTATTTTATTGTAAAAAATATCTGGTCCTCACAAATTTACAATTTTTTTTTCTTTATTTTAAAAAATTTATATGAATTTGTTTTTTTTTCTTTTTTTCTTTTGTCGAGTACACATATGAATTTGTATTGGGTGTTGGGTGATGGGGGCTGTATTTGTATTGAGTTTGGTCAGAGTTTGGTCACGAGTCACGACCAACGAGCTTTGTCTAAACCCATGTTTGAACAAAATGCGTACAATAATTTCGCATATCAATACATAAAAATTTTAAAGGAATTTGTACTAAAAAAACAAAATTTAAGGATTTCTTGACTTTTCTTCTACCTTCCAAAACTTAATTGAATGTAAATGAAATTTTTAATTAAGTCATTTCATAAATTAATATATTCGTATAAAGTTGATATATCATTAAAATATAATTTTATTAACATATTTAGACACATAAATATATCATTTATATAAATAAATTCATGTGTTGAGTTTTGTATGTCAAGTGGAATAAAACAATAATTTAACGATATACAGCCGTTTGTTAATAAATTAAGGACAATTTTTAAAATTTTTAAAAATTAAAAATTATAGAAAAGATTAAAAATCACTTGAATATTTTTCGGATCCTAAAATAAATATATTTTTTCAACCTCTTTTTTAAGATCATGGTGAAGTATTTATTTTTTGTCCTAATAGACTATTTCGCACATGAAATCTATGTGGGTTCTTGTTAAGATTTGCAAAGACTAATTAATCGTGTCTTCTAAAGAAGTACCTATTATGTAGATCACCATTTGTTAAGTAACTTGACTATTATTTTTGAGACAAATATTAGTTAAAAGTAGAAGCTTGTAGTATTATATGAGAAATGGTTCTATATTACGCTGGTTTATTGGGCTCATAATGTAGCTTATGATTAATATGTTATTCCAATATTACTCCAAGGTTTATAAGGTAAGAGAATTATCTATATTGTTATTAAATTAAATCATTATAGTCAAATTTAACATATATAAAGTATCTATCTTCGATCAAAAGATCGTATAACTACTATTTTGCAAGAGTATAATTTGTTTTATTTTATCGATTACTCGATACAATTTTTTCTAACCAATATAGTAAAAAATTCATTCTTCATTATTTAATAAATTAACCATAAACTATCAACTAATAAATGTAGGACGGTGATTCTGATTTTTTTTTCCTTATTTTTCCACAATTTTTTTAAGGTAAAGCTTAAATAACTTGGTCTCCACACCTAAGCTACACTACAACCTCATTTTCAAGATCTTCTTTTAGCTGATTCTTATCTGTAATAGGGAGATTAATTGATTTTCCATTTGAAAGGAGAGAATTGATTGATTGATTAAATTAAAGGAAAAAATGAGATTAGTTTAAATTATATTAAAATCATTTATATACTGTTAAGTAAAAAAATAAAATAAAAATCGGGTATAATTTAATCATATCTTTTAAAAAGAAAGAGCTTCTTTAAGATTAGTGAAATTTGAATTTCAGTATTGGAAAAAAGGCAGCCAATATTTAAAGCATGTCGTATAATATAATATTCATAAAATTTCAAGAAGAAAAAAAAAACCTTAAAATCCTCAAAAAGGGGTCAAAAGACAGGAACAATATGGGGAATGGAAAGTAAAAGGTAAACAAATCGGACGGCCAGGAAATAATCAGAAATCCGACGCATAGTTAGAGGAGTTGACTCGTGAATTATGAATTGGCGTGGAAGAAAGTGCCGGCACCGCACTGATCGGCGGTGGCTAAAGATTTCCTTTTTTAAAATAATAATAATAACAAAATCTTAGTCCCTACGATCTTTATTTTATTTTATTCTTTAAATTTATAATTTTATCTCAAAATTAAAATAATTATTATTTTATCACCCAATACTTACTTTAATAAACTCATGTCACCCTACTCCATCAATATATTAATAAAAATATTTAAATCTACTCAAATAACCGATAGAAAGTTAATCTAAATCTAACTCAACAAATTAATACATTAATTGCAACATATTAATAAAAATATTTAAATCTACTCAAATAACGGATAGAAAGTTAACCTAAATCTAACTCAACAAGTTAATACATTAATTGCAACATATTAATAAAAATATTTAAATCTACTCAAATAACTGATAGAAAGTTAATCTTAATCTAAATCTAACTCAACAAGTTAATACATCAATATCAATTAGAAGGTCTTATACTGGAAAAAAAACAAAAAAATTAATGGTAAAAGTTAAGATGCTTATTTTTCAAAATTTTTATTAAAATAAATTAATTTTACAAAAGAGTATAAATTAGTACGGAATTTAGACTAAAATATTTATTTTTAGTTCGGTGTCTTTGAAAATTTAGCTTACGGCCACTATTTGGACCTATCCATAATCCCTTGTCTATTTATAACTTTTTAAATATTTTTAAGGTTGAAAAACATTTTCATCATTGTATTTTTGCTAAAGTAACAATTTAGTTCATGAACTTTAATTTGTAACGATTTAGTCAATGTACTTTCAAATTGATAACAATTTAGTCCTTGAACTTTAACATGTAATAATTTAGTTATTGTAATTTAAAGTTGGTAACGATTTAGTACTTATCGTGAATATATTTTTTTTTGTTAAGTTTCTTATATATATATAGATTGATAAACTATAGAGGGACCAAACATGTTTATAAATTAGAAAGGTCAAATTATTTTTTGATAAAATTTGACATTTAATTTTAATAAATTATTAAGATTAAATTGTCATAAATTTTAAACTACATGAACTAAATCATTACAAGTAAAGTTCAGGATTAAATTGTTACTTTAGTGAAAATGCATGGACTAAATCGTTACAAACTAAAGTTCATGAACAAAATTATTACTTTAGTGAAAGTATAAGAATCGAAAGTGTTTTTCAACGTAATAGTTAAATTAAAATTTTTTTTTTTAACTCGGTGAAGAGTTTTGTTCCGTAGAATATGAAAAGATTGGTGTGCTGGTTTTTTCCCTTTTTTTTTCTTTTTTTTTTTANGACCTATGCTTTCAAATAATACTCTCTCTCCCTCTCTGCTTTACAAAATTGGCAATTTAATACTTAATATAAGAAATAACCTTTGTGGTAAAAATATAATAAGGATTAAGGATGGGGGTATTCTGGAAATTTTATTTTTGCTTTTTTATAATTACAAATTTAGGAAGAATATATCTGAATATAATTGTTTTTAGAAATCACCCTCTTCAGAATAATTGTCAAATAATTCCCAAGTTTCTCACCTAATAATTGGTCTTGTACTCTACACAATTTAACAAACTATTTTAAAATTAAGACAAAATATATAGTTTTGGACCATTTTAATTGATAAGTTTTCAAATCTCGTTCAAAGTTAATGAAAATAATGACGTGCATACAGTCCATTACTCATAAACATGAACTTTGATTATCTATTTACGATATAGATTTGAATTAATTGATTATCTATGAAATCGAAAATCGTGTTCAGAATATTTTTTTTATGAAATATCATGGAGTGAAACTATTTTTTCTATCATCTCACAAATAACCCATGAGAGGTATAAAATAATGGAGGAACGACAAAAACATTACAAGTAATTAATTTACAAAATTAATGTATAATGTTAAAATTAATTAAGAACGTTATTAGTAATAAAATATTTTATAATGTTAAATAAAAATTAAATTCATAAATAAATTTAAAACGCAATTCCCCCACTCTTTGCTTTACTTAAAAAATAAATTGCATGTAAAATATATTCTTCTTTCAAAATTCAATCAAATTCAAAGTTAGTTTTAATTCAATCGAATTCATTTTTTTCCCTTTTAGAATGCATTGAAATACAATAGTTCTCCGAACATCTAAAAATAAGGTAGAAAACATTTTAATAAGAGTAAGAGTGTCAAGTTTTGGCCGAACGAGACCAATAAAATATCTCCCATGGTAAAGGTACACGAAGRTGGTATACTCCAAGTTCTAKAAAACAGTCTCATTTCTTTTAGTTTTATTAATTTAAATTGAAACACTAGGTATATTAGCTTAAGTTAATTGAGTGATATTATTTGCTCTGAGAGAATATTTTGTGTGGTTGARATCGAGGAGACAAATCTTTGTGATTATAATAAGTTTTCACATAATAGGTTTTATTTTCGTGGGGTGTGGGGTTTCTCCRATTTGAAGTTTTCCATGTAATTAATTTGTGGGCGTGAATTTTTCTTTTAGTTTCTCAGTTATTTTCTATTTAYTCGATTTTTTTCTATCAAAGAGCTCGATTATATTAAACTAAAGTGAATTCCGAATACTAAATATGATCTTGAAGGAAGGTCGAAGAATGAGAAAATTTTGGSAAAAGGAGAAGACAAGGGGAAAAAGGATATGCTACTTTTAATGATAATAGAGGGGGATTTTAAAATTAGATTCCTTGGTACCATATATTCATATTGGAGGCCCTATTCATTATTGTCATTTGTGTAAACGACAGAGATTATGATTAAAATTAAAGTTAATGTATATTTTTATTAAAGTTAATGCATAGTTAATAATATTGGCTGTTTATGAGATTCCATATATCCACCGCGTCTTGCTTTTGCAACTTTTTATTTACTCTTCATCCTTAATTTTTTGCTTAAAACTTTTAACAAACGTGTACATTTTTTTGAGGATCTCTATGCATGATTTAGTTAAATTTTATGAGTTATTTTCAAAATATTTTTTATCAACTCTAAAATCTACCTTTTTTTCCTACTCAACTTTAAATTCCAACATAATTAGTTAAATAGAAAAAAACTAGAGGTCATAAATTTGAAGAGTTTGCTTCGACATGGAAACGAAGACTTTCGAGAACAAATATTGGACCAGAAAAAAAAAAGAGGATATTACACGTAAATTGACATTATATTATATGCATTTGAACGATATTTAACTACTGATCGRAAAGTAAGAATTCATAATTGACTTCTATTATATTTTTGACAGGGGAGGGAGGAATATTGAAAATGTGAGATGAGAGATTTTTTTATTTTAAAAAATAAAATAGCTGTCAATTTTTTAATTGTGGGAAAGATTAGTTAGGATGTGAGCATTATTCTTGTGTGTATTTAACATGATAATGACTAGTATTAGTAAAGCGGATTTGTGAAATTTAACCAAATTATAAGAACTAAATTTATTTTTTAAAACTATAAATATCAAATTTGAACTAAATTTAAATCATAAAAATGAGATTAAAACTTAAAAAAAGAAAAAGAAACTAAAACATAAGATGTAGAACGTCAAATATTTATTGACACTTACTTATTAAACAAGTTAAATTTTCATGCGAAATTAAAAGTAAAACAAAATATTTAAAAGTTACTGTTGTAAAAAAAAGTTTATTAACAAATAAGGTTTATATTCTTCTTCTTCTAATTATTTATTAAATATTCCAATTTGGATGATGTTATAGTACACTCTTTTTTCTTTACCTCCCTCTTAAAATGAGTTTGATGCTAAAAGTGTAACTTTAATTGAATGACCAAATTCATTTAATTTATTTATTAGATATTTTCAGAAGAAAAAAAAACATATTGTATTTAACTTTGTGATTATTATCCTTACCATAATTTTTATTAAATAGCTTTACTTTCATCTTAAACTCAATCTCTTCCAAGTTTTCACATACATTGAATTAAATTAAATTAAGCAAGTTTCATAATGATTTTCTCTCTCTGTGGATAAAGTGAGCTTTTTTCCATCAATTAAAGGAAGCACGTCTGAGATTTTTAAATAATTACGAATCTTAGAATCGTACTAATTAATTTCACATAGTTCAAAATATAATCAAGTATTAATCTTCTGAGTGGATCTTTAATTAGTTAATTAATTAATTAATAACTAACTAAACAATTAATATTGCTTAAACCCTGACAGCTGCTCATCTGGCTTTGACTGTTCACATTTATATTTAATTAATTGTTTATTTCAATCGTTAATTWTTGGATAGGTGAAGATTGTTTTTTCTTTCCTCCAATAATAATGCATTAATAAAAATTCACTTAATCCAATATTATTCATATCTTTTCCCCACCTTTTTTTTATATAGATAGATATTATCTTTTATAGTTACTTAAAATAAATTAAACAGTTTATGTTGGGTCATTTTTCTTTTTTGAAAAAATATAGGTGAAGTTGCCCTTTTTAATAATTTCACGGATGAAATATAACTTTAGGTTAAATTATATCTTACCGATAGTTAATAGTTCATATCTCACTTCGTTGGAAATTATAAAGTATTAACTTTAAAAATAAATTGATATTCACTCGTTAATTTTTTTGAGCTATTGTTTATATATCATTCATTCAAATCGACATATATATAAACTTATTAATTTTTTACATTAACATTAATTAAAATTATATTTATTAACTAATGACATAAACTACATTACGGGTAAGATTTAACTTAGGTCTAAAACTAAATTAATCAAATTTTCTAAAATGTATAGGAACCAAACTAAAAACAAAAATTAAAAATGAATCTAAATATTACCTTTTCAAAGGCTGATTTTTTACCCAATTCACTACAACAATCTAAACTTTAGATGTCAGTTGACATTTTTTAAACAATGTGGAATTACTACTATATAATGAGATAATGTTGAAAAAATACTCTTTTAGTAATTTTGTTTAAATTGAACGTAATTTTGTAATAACCATCGTTGGAGACATATATATAATGGCAGTTCATCAATGTCGTGTTAAAAAAAATTCAGAGTTAAACTATCATATTTCTAAAAGATTTTTATTAAACTAAGTATACTTGTTCTCTAAGTTGAATAAAATTTAGTGAGTTAAGTTAATTAACATTTAAGGATGATAAATATTCCTCAAGTGTTGTGAACTTAATGAAATCATATGATTGCATTGCATTATGAGATTGGTTGTTGAAGGGTTGTTTTCAAACTTTTATCTTTCATATCACTTTTTGGCCATCAAAACTTTTCTCCCTCAATCCCCAATTCATCCATATGGAATCCAACTTTAATTTCTTCAGCACAAGTGTGGGGATCTTCCTCTATGTACTTGATGAAACTTTAGTAAATTTCTTCTTCAATTGTCTACATATGTTGTTGCTTACCAAAGTTAATGTGCAAAGGCAAAAGAAGTCTCCATTACGTATAAGAAACTTATAATTATTTGAACCTAGCATTATTGTAAATAACTTTTTAGTGGCTAGAGATGATTTAATATGATATCATGGTAAAAAAAAAGACTGACTAGGACTCGTATATATAAAATTTATATTTGGGTTTCCATGTTAGAGAGAAAGTTATTTGATTGAATAAATGTCTTTAATTGAAGGACTACATTAGAGGATAAAGTTTGAATGGTAAAATACATGGATCCAAAAGACTATTACACCCTTGACCAGAGAAAAAACATCGTCATTAATTAACCATTATCCCAGTATATATAAACTCCAAAATCTATTACATTTGATGTTACAAATATTCGATAGTTTACTTTTCACTAATGAATTAATGCTTTGTGTTTTTTTAATTATTTTTTTGGAAAGGTAATGAATGCTTTGTTTGTAAAGGTGTCACTATCAAATTTTTTTTCCCAAAAAGAATAATATGGGCTAGAGTTGTGGAGTTTCCATGTTCACAAACAGCAAATTTTTCTTACATTGTATTGAGGAAGGGATGTTTGTAATGCTTGAAAAAGATGTTGAATTTTGACTCATATTCTCATTTAAATGTCACAATCTTATCCACAAAGGTTACCAAAATGACTAGGCCATGAACCATATATACATTAATAACAAAAAGGGTATGCCAAACTCTCCTCATCTTCACTCTTTTATACGATTGGTTCGTTACCCGTCCAAATCAATCCAAATTCATCTTTTTTCTGAGTGCTTTTTTCACTCCTCCTCTACATTTTTCTTTCATTTTTCATTTTTGATAATTTCAACATAGCGTTTATTGATTAAAATTGGAAGCAACCGTATGTCCATAATCTCTGTGCAATAGAGAATCTTACATAGATAGATCTAAAACTAAATCTATGTAGATACGAGTTCAAAATAGACTAAAATAGAAGTTATTTAGTATTTTTAAAATTTTGTTCTAGAAAGTATTTGTTTAATCATCTTGAGAGAGTGAGTTTCTTCAAGTCTTTAAATAACCAAAGACAGTGTTTTACTTGTTAAGGTAGAGATGAAAAGCATTACCTATTCGATAAAATCTAAAAGTGCATGTTTTTCTCACTAAAATTGTTGGGATTTTTGTTATTTTGAATGTAGTTTTTTTAGATGATATTTAAAAATATTCATAAAAATTCTTTGAAGTGATTTTAGAGAAAACACTTTTAACTTGTGTTTTCTTTTTATCCCAATAGATTGTGTGTAAAAAACTTTTATGGGAGACTTCTTTCCAATTAGTCCTAAGGAAAAAAAAATTTTGAGATAAATTTTGACCAATTATCAATTGCTATGTCAATATTTTAAATAAAAGACAATGATATTTGGAACCAACCACAAATTTACATGTTATAAGTTGCAAATCAAATTATGACATGTGTGACTGATTAGATAAGCTAATGTAGAGATTGAGTTCAAATCCATATCATACAAGAAGAATGCTCCTATAATATCTATTAAAACTCTATAAATAGAGGAATGGTCCTATAATATGTATTAAAACTCTATAAATGGAGGAAGTCACCTCTCATTTGTAATATTTAGAAGAATTCAAATTCAGAACCTAGTAGAATGAGTTGGATTTTAGAGCCAACATTCAAAATCATCTACAAGCATTCAGAAATTAGAATCATTGATAAGTTCCAAGCTGTCAAAGACTTCGTCAAGTTGCGAGAACTTCACCTACTGCAAGCTGAAGACCTCATCAAGTTGCGTAACTGAAGAACTTCGTTAAGGAACAAGTCAAAGACTTCTCGTAAAATTGCATAACCAAAATCTTCAAAAGTCGAAGACCCTAAAGATCTTTCAACAAGTAAGAAGCTGAAAACGCTAACTTCTTTATTTTGAGAACAAGCTCAACCTCGAAGTTTGCATAGCGAGAAAAAGCATCAAAGGATCACATAATAGAGATTGTAACACTTACATACATATACACAAATACTGATTCGAGTTTCTTTCTCTAAAATTCCTCGCCCGCAATATGTTTTGCTGCCTTTTAAGAATTAAAAAAAAAAATACTCTTGGCTTTAAAAAAGTTCAGAAAGTAATTTTAATCTGGCCATCACTAATAGAACTGATTTATGAGCACTTATGGTAATTTATTTAACTACACTGGTATTTATCATTACGGGTCATTTTGTTTCCAAGTTTGGATCGGCTCTCGTTGAAAATGAGTAGTTCTGTAAATGGGTTGCAAAACATGAAGTGAAATATGGTTGATTGGATTTCTGTAGGAACAATTTGAGGTACCCATTTCTCGAATGGCCCAATCAGACCCTGGACCAAAAGCCCAATTAGCCGGCGGCCCACAGGCTTAGCAATTTGATATAAATGGGCCGCTTAGTGAAAAAAAAAAATCTAATATATATATTTCTAGAAATGACAACAAACAAAAGCAAAACAAGTTAACATCATCTTCCATTAAGGAAGACAACCATAAAGGGCACAAGCACTGCAGGCCCTAGATCCACATCGCGCGGTCGAGAAGGAGGAGCCGCCTTTCTCCCAAGCATGGACGCGCCCATCCCGACGGGTTCGGGGATCCAGTCTCGTACGTTGAGATGTTTGAGGGAAATATGGATTTTTTTGGCCGCAAGCGACGCTATGAAATACCGAGCATTCCAAATAGCTCTGGAAGGCTCGACGAGATTATGGTACCGACAGCTGAAGCCCAGGTCAATCGACAGTTATCAACAGATGAGAAGGTTGTTCATCAATCAGTTCTCAGCTCGGCAGTTATTGAAGTTGCCGCCTTCCCACCTCGGAACAGTGAAGCAACAGGACAACAAGTCCCTTACGGAGTACATCGCTCGGTTCATAGACGAGGATGTCAAGGTGGTGAGTTGTACCAACGACATTGTCATGACCGAGCTCGCCAGTATATTGATGGCCTGGAGTTGTAGAAGGCCAACGGAGCCAGGCGAAGCAGCCGCGATAAAGTTCAAGACCAGAAGTCTCCCCGTTCCAAGAAGCGACGTAGTGATGATCGAAGTTTGTCTCGACGAACTGACGACGACAAGAATAGAGGTCTGCGTGAATGCCTCAATCGTGGAGACCTACACAGCAGTCGAAGACACCGACATGGAGGCGCTGTTCACAGCCTCAGAAAAGCTCAAGCTCCACCAACCCTTGGGAAAGCGGGACAAACAACTCTACTACCGATTCCATAAGGATCACGACCACGATACCTCCCGTTGCTTTCATCTGAAGGAGCAGGTCGAGGATTTGATCCGGAGAGGTTATTTGAAGAAGTATTTCGGCAGTAGAGAACAAGCTGAGCCAGAGGGATCAGCTCGGGAGGAGAAGCGAGAGAGATCACAGCCGCCCAGACGAAAGGGAGATCGCCCTGCCGTTATAAACACCATTCACGGGGTCCGAGCGGGGGACAGTCAGGGTAGAAAACAAAAGCTTTAGCCCGAGAAGCAACACATGAGGTCTGTACCTCGTACTCTAAGGAGCCCGCGATGCCGATATTATTCGACGAGCAGGACGGTGAAGGGATGCATATGCCCCATAATGACGCTTTGATAATCGCCGGCGGAAACTATTAGCACGTAAGTAAATTATTTTCAAATAAGGACAAAAGTAAGTAGCACGTAGAACATCTATTAGCCAAAAGTAAATTGTAAATTAAAACATTAAAGGATTTTTAAATGTTTATCTTAATGGTTAACTATTTTATAATTTTAAATTTATATATTTGTCTCTTCCTCATTGTAGGTGCATGGTATGGGCCGATCACCATCTTCCTCGCTTATTAGAGACCTGCGACTCATCATGCCAATAGTCCACATCGCCAGGTCATCTTCATTTGTTTCTTCTCTTCAATTCAACGGTCGACATCTCCCAGATTTTCCGTTGAATTTCACAGGTTGGTCACGAACTAATTAGAGTGAGCCGTCGAAGTGCAATCTCAAGTGACAGAGGGATCTATACAGAAAACAAACTCTCTGACACCCAAAGTAGAGTGAGCTGGATCAGTTATAGTAGATCGTTTTCGGATAGAAGTTGCGTACCTGATATGTAGAGTGGAGTGTCCCTTTTATAGGCAAGCGGGAGAGACAAGATTGTTGGAACCATTCCGATCAGCGGTTACGATTGTTTGGCCCCCAGGTCCGTAGTTGGACACGTGGAGTGGTTCCTTAGATTGGTGGTGAGTGACAATTCTTCTCAGCTCTATATAACGTCAGTTTGGCGAGTATTGATAATCCTTTTTATCCATTCCGATGACTTCGAGTTGAGTTGGAACATACACATGTTGATTCTTAATTTTACCACCAACAATGTCTTTTAGCAAGTGAAGGAGGAAAATATAGCAAAGGATGGGAGGCTAATGGGAGAGAAGAAGGGGAGAGAAGAAAAAAAATATGGGAAAAAGAAAAAAAGAAAAAAAAAAGAGTGAAAAAAAATATGCATTAGTTGTCAAATGTTTCGTAAATATAAATATTTATAGGAAAATCATGTAAAATCCCCATTAAAACGTATCCCAGTAGAAAAAAGAATCCTTTGGCTAGTTTAAAACTTTGGCAAAATGGTTTAAAGACGACATGTCGACCCTCCTCCTTCGGCCCGGGCTTGGGACCGGCTGTGTTAAAAACACAGGCGGAGTTACATTTTCATTTTAAGATCTTCAAAATTTTAATTATTGAATATTTTAAAATGATATAAAACTTCAGTTGATTTTGATTTAATCTGATATCAATTTTTCATGTTTCAAATGTTTAAAATTAAAATAAATTTGTTTAACTTTTTTTTCCTTCCAAATTAGGGTAAACAAATTTATTTTTAATTTTGGAATATCGTCAATTCGTCATTGATTTGAATCGATTCTCCGAAACCCGCATTAGTTGAAGAGCGAGAATGCGAAGGAGTTACATTTTCATTTTAAGATCTTCAAAAATTTAATTATTGAAGACCTTAAAATGATATAAACTTCAGTTTATTTTGATTTAATCTGAAATTAATTTTTCATGTTTCAAATGTTTAAAATTAAATTAAATTTGTTTACCCTTTTTTCCTTCCAAATTAAATTTTGGAGTACCCTCAATTCGTGGTTGATTGGAATCGGTTCTCCAGAACCCGCATCAGTTGAAGAGCGAGAATGAGAAGGCCGCCATTGACAGAGCAAACACCGGCCAACTTATCCAGCAAAACCTCGCCGGAAGGAAGGCGGTCGCCATTAGGAAGAAGATAATGCAGGTTAAAACCGAACCAAATTTCTCGAGTTTGTTTCCGAATCTTGGAAAGGAATTTCGAAGAGTAACGCCACAAAACGAAACTCCAAAGCTTATCACCACCATTACCTCTGCAATCTGTAGGGACAGAGAAGGTGGAATCTGTGAAGAAACGACCAATCCAATGGCGGCCTGAAATGTAAGACTCAAGATCATCTCCCCAAAGTTCGTCGAGCGATTCGTCCTTGGATGGCTCTGGAATTCGTTAACGACGTACAATGGAAGCGTTCGATGTTGCAGAGCGCCGTGCCTCCTTCGACTCGGTGCCATGGCGTGAATAAATCTGGTAATGATCCGATATTGATTTTCTGAATTACTTTCGTCGAATCTAGGTTTTAATTTGGTTAAGATTGAACGAGTACGGGATAGAGCATGTTTTATGAGATTCCGAAAGGAAAATGGCGGGTGATCTGAAGGTTGTGGAACTGGAGGTGAATGGGAAGAAGCCATTGTTGTGGTGAGTTTGAATGCTAGCGATCCTCGCTTATAAGATGATAAGAGGGATGAGTTTTGGGAAGAAAGTTGAATGCTCTGCTTTCGGCCGGTGAAATTCAGTCAAAAGAGATGAGTCCTGTGGTTTATCTCTCAAAACATTGCTTTCTAGAGTGAGCAAGAATCTAAGAAAGAGACTGTGCCACTGATCTATCTTTAATTTTCAAATTAAATCCTATTTTGTTGAACTTTAATTTTTAAAGATTTTGTTAAGTTTCTAACTTCATCCACTATTTTGACTCTGCTATTGCTTTTAATCAGAGAGGTTCATTTTCTCCCTGTGACAGGATATTCAGGGATACACCTTAAAGGGAGTGGAGAATTCCCGTTTAGATTTTCCACCTCGACATTTTTTTCATTTACCTAAATGATGCATTCCCTCTCCTCATTCTCCTGAAACAATTTTTTTAAAAATATTAATTTATACTCGAGGATGTGTTGAAATGATTAAACCAGTGAAGTTTTATCATGTTAAATTAAGCCATTAGTAAGAACTTTTTTTAATTAATTGAGAAATAGTCTTAAAATAAAAAAAAAAAAAAGCTGGAAATAATTGTCTGTGGGAAACCCGATCCACACGAATTCCCTGTGAGAATCTCCACCCTGATCCTCGTGAAGGAATTTCACGGGGATGAGGAATTAAATGGGAGGCGAAGACGGGGATGGGGAAGGCTTCCCCGTCCCTAGCCCGCCCCATGAACATCCATACTTCTGACTTGATTAATTTGATCATACACTTTTAAAATATTTTTTTTAATACTTTCGTTTTATACGGTTTCATATAAATTTATAGCTATATTTCAACAAATTTAGTGGGGGAAAAGCCAAAAGCGAGTATAACTCAATCGTAATTGGCATATATCTCCAACCAAGAGGTTGTGAGTTTGATCCTCACCTTCACATATTGTACTAAAAAAAATTTAGTGGGTGAAAGTATCAAGACAATTAGATAAAAATGAAAATGAATGGACCAAAATTATCATTTTTTTAAAAAATATATAGATAAAAATAATTATTTTAAAAGTACATCGACTAAGACGAATTGACTATTGTATAAGTACATAAAACAAAACGAATTAATACTGAAATTAAAGAGACCAAAATAGTATCTAAATTTAAATCTTATTTTTCATATTTTTATCCTACAGCTTTCATCCGTTTTACTTGTCCAACTTTCAAAACATCAGCTTCCTTTACTTAATGTCAATTTCAGTCCATGTAACCTTAATACTTGGCTCCTGAATTTTTAGAAAGAAATTGTTTGAATCAAACAAGTTTATTAATTAACCACACCTACTAACTATAGATTCAATCTGATAAACAGTGAATTCATTGACGAGGAAATTTCCTAGCAATTTGCGATCAATCACGAGTCAAGTCAGTTGACTTGCTTTCTTTGTGGAATTTCGGTCGGGATCATAGTGTTTTGTGTATTTCTATGGCTCTTGGATTCTCTTTCTTTTGCTTTTTTTCTTTTTCTTTTTCTTTTTCTTTTTTGTCCCTTTTCTCTCTCCAATGGCCTCACTTCCCAGAAGCTTCAAAAAATCAACAGCCCTTTAGGAAGTTCCTTGGAAGATTCTCACAAAGGCTTTATTTTCTGTCATGGCCAGAGAAGAAATTTCCCTGCAGAAGCTGCTTTAAAATCAGCCGACTTCAACTATAAATGTGACCAAATAACACAGATCCCCCATACAGGTTCCCTAGGATTTTATGGCAATGAAGAACACTGGAGATGTCAAAATGACTCCAGAAACTTCTTTTGCCCAGCATTTCCATGTCCTTCATAAGACATGTTCGAGCTTGGACATTTCAACCAATATCCTGCACTGTATACTGTGCTTCTCCTTCAAAACAGTCACTCTCATTCTCTTGTTTCCTTTTGAGCAAGTGAATGGGAATCCTGTGCCTACTATAATCTTCAAGGGCCATCCTTCAACATTTCATGCCTTTCTAATTTCAGTTGTGATGGCATTCTCAGGTGCGTTTAACGCCTTGATGCTTGCTACTAATAAGCCAAAAATCGCAAAGTTTTGCAGCCACTATTCCATGGTGTTTATGGCCTCAGCTGTAGTTTTATTGATATGGGCTGTGTTGCAGACAGTTTTAACCTGGATGATGGTAGGAAGGAGGCATGTTTAGATGTTTCCCCTGCTCCGTTTCGTCCCCGACTACATCAGTTTCGGGGGGAGCATCACAGACATTTCCTATAACAGAAGAGTTCCAAAAATCTGAGACTTGTGCAAGTCTCCAAGAGATGCATTAATCACAAGGAACTTTTTGAATATTTCAAGGGGATTCTCTAATCCAAGACCTTGTGTACGTTAAGAAAGTGAAAAGAAAGTTTACAGGAGAATAGAAATCCCAATCCATTAGAAAAAAATTTCTCCAAGTTGGATAATTATTTTCCACCTCAATCTATGAGTCGTTTACTATTCTTTAGATATCTCTGGTTAAGCACTTTATCCTAACGAAGTTTCATATCTCGAAGTCATGGTTCAATGTAGTATTGTCCTACGCCTAGTATCCTCTTATCAGGAGTGTTGTTTATTATAATTCTCTTTCATATTTTGGTGTATTCTATACTAACTTGATATGTTCTTGTTGAATTAGTTAGAAGTTAAGATTACGTGGAATTACTTAGGAGTTGTTTTAAAGTTGTTTAGATTTTGTGTTTAAATTTAGCAAATAAATAACCTTAGGGAAGTTAGGAGGTTATTCCTAGATTTTGTTTCCTCTTGTAACCTATAATTTATTTCTTCTCTCTAGTGTCTCTATCCTGTATCAGAGCTAGGTTTAGATTGACACCAGAATGGTTAAAACAGCCATGATGACTGATGTGTGGAAGGATGAGAGTTCCTAAGGATCGAATACGACCTCAATTTCTATCCCTAAAAGCACAGCCACGACACCTCACATATCTATCTCTGAAAACACTTCGCTCCAAATTACCTCTGCAAAACTCAACGGAAAAAATACCAATGAGGTTGAGTCTACTCCTTCGTCAAGTTTCGTGACACAACGAGGTATTTTTAGTGCAGCTTTAACAAGTCAGCAACATTCCGATCAGTGGATGTTAGATTCGGGTGCAACTGATCATATGATCGCTTTTCATGATATGTTTACCATGTACTCACCCAACCCGATTCAAACACATGTCAAGCTTGCAGATGGTCATTGGCCATTATTAAGGGCTTTAGTTCTGTTATTCTTAGCCCGAACATTACATTGCACTCAGTGCTCCATGTGCCTAAATTATGTTCCAATCGAATTTATGTTCAGAAGTTGACTCATGATTTAAAGTGTCAGGCCCTGTTCACTGACTCTGTTTATTTTAGGACTTGATAATGGGAACGACGATTGGCAGTGCTGATGGCTTTGAAGGGCTCTACTACTTCAGAGGACCAAGTCTAAGAAATAAACAAGTTCTCCAGGTTGGCAGTGAGTCGAATTCTAGAGAACAACAAATGCTACTTTTATATCGCCGTTTAGGGCACCTGAGTTTTCAGTATCTTAAACATTTGTATCCTTCACTTTTTCATAAAGATGACCTTTTTACTTTTTCATAAAGATGACATTTTTACTTGCGAAGTGTGTCAACTTGAAAAACACCCTCGTACATCTTATCCTTCTGTTGAGTATATACCATCCAGTCTATTCACACTGATTCATAGTGATTTATGGGGGTCGTCTCGCATCAAAACTATGTCCGGTAAACGTTGGTTCCTTACCTTCACTGATGACCACACTAGGATTTGTTGGGTCCGTTTACTTAAAGAAAAATCAGAAACTGCATCAATCTTTCAACAGTTTCATTCTCTCATTCATAATCAATTTAATACGTGAATTAAAATTCTTCGCACAAATAAGGGGACAGAATATTTTAATCAAACATTGGGAACTTTCCTGTCTCAAAATGAAATGATTCACCAAAGTTCTTGTGTCATTACCCCCAACAAAATGGTATAGCTGAAAGGAAAAATAGGCATCTTTTAGAAACTGCCCGTGCTCTCATGTTCACCAATTTTGTTCCTAACCGTTTTTTGGTGATGATGTCCTTACTGCTTGTTATCTCATTAATCGGATGCCCTCTCGTGTTCTGAAATTTAACACTCCACTATAAATCTTACTCACTATTTATCCGCAAATCCGATCTGTCCTCACAATCCCCCTCAAAATATTTGGATGTACTGCATTCACTCATGTTTATGATCACGAACGTCACAAATTGGAGCCAAAAGCCAGAAAGTGTGTCTTCCTTGGTTACTCCCCTACTCAGAAAGGCTATAAATGCTATTGTCCAATCACCAATAAATTTTACACTACCATGGATGTCACATTTTTTTAGTCTCAATCTTTTTTCTCCCTAAATTCCCTTCAGGGGGAGACTGAGCCTATTACAAGTAATCTTGATGGAAATTTTTGGGAGATTGACGATCTAAATACCATAATTGAGTCCCCTCAGTCAAAAATACCTGAGATTGATGGTCTAAATACCGAGTCACCTCAGCCAAAAATACCTATCCCGATCGTCCCAATTACTC
>NW_019104542.1:305078-380367 GCF_001995035.1 Momordica charantia
GTGTTTGAAAGGTTGTTGATCAAGCTGAAACTGTTCAATCTGTATAGTCCAGCTTGAGGGGGAGTGTTGAATTAGTTAGAAGTTAAGATTATGTGAACTTAGTTAGAAGTTGTTTTAAAGTTTTTTAGATTTTGTGTTTAAATTTAGCAAATAAATCTTCTTTTTTGTTAGAAAAGTTAGGAGGTTATTCCTAAATTTTGTTTTTTCTTGTAACCTATAAATAGTGCCTCTATTCCTTATCTTTGATCAATCAATTTGAAAATTTATTTCTTCTCTTTTTTCTCGTGTATGTCTCTCTGGTGTCTCTATCCTTAGTTTTTTAGTTCTTTTAGGAACTACTGCATTTGTTCTCAAAACTGAAGATGCTGAACAAGAAATAAGTGAACTAACATCAGAATGATGTGTTCATATCTTAGATGTACATCAAATCCATTTACGCTCAAATCAGTTCAAAGAGACCATTCCCTTGGTAAAATAACCACAAAGAATTATAGGCAATCAAAAGAAATTTGTCTATTACTAGACTTCAAGAACAGACAGATATCAATGTCTGTGAACATAAAACACTAATAGGGCTATAAAAGATGTTGGCATATGATGTGTCCAAGACTTGATCAACCATCTTATTCGTAGAACCATAATCCCTTTCTATCATATTTGATGCTTCATACAGGCTGGCTGTCATGCGAAATAGCGTCTTGGCCTAGCAAACAAACAGGACAAAATAGAAATACCAAACCATTAATATATATATGTTTTAGGTTACTATTTTTATCTTCATCGACCTCAATATGCAGGGATGTCAAAGGTTATAAAAATGGTACCTGCAGAATCCGAATTAGAAGAGAATTGTGTTCTCCTTATTAAAAATCTACTCAATGCATTGATAACAGCAAGAGGATTCTCCAGGTGGGCAGCATGTCCAGAGTCCGGGATCTCAACTATTTCATGGAGCTCAACAACTGCTCCATCCCTTATCTTCCTGCTCACATCCATTTTAGAAAGAATTTTCTGTGCAATTTTCTTGAATTTTGTATCGTTCTCCCCGACAATGATTGAAAGAGGTGTTTTGCAGCCTTCCAATTCATCCCACAATTGCCTATCATATAGCAGAGGCAAAGAACGCTTTATATGATTAGTCAACTTAAACAAGTATTCAATGTGGTGAGCTTTCTAGCCAAGAATCTGTGACCAGAACACCACTCACTTACCTCAAGCTCCTAGTAGTAGGACAGCTTAACCTACTTATTATCTTGTCAAGGACTAGTTCAAAAAAAATTCAACTCAATTTACTTGGCTATAGTTTCTGAGAGTAAAAGCTTAAATCCTTTGGATGAACATGGAACAAGAATTCAGACTTTGGAAAAGACTCCCAGATATTCAATGAAAAGTAAAGAGATCTGAGGGATGTGTACGACAAAGCTATGTATCGTTCCTCTTAATGGTGTTCTATCTCTAGTTATTTTTGTAACTACATTCACTCTGTAATTAACTCTACTTAGGGTAATTTCTCGTAAATCCCAAGATGGAGGTCTAGAACTTGTATTTAACTTCTCTAAATCAATGAAAACCAATCAAAAATTCCTTTCACAGAGAGGGGAAAAGAGAGTCACAGGTTCAAGATTGTATTGGTATCTATAATCTACTTACAATACCAAGTGTTTTACTTCCTGTATAGACCAATCCCTAGTTTGAATATGCATGCAAATTTATGGGAAATTAATGGTGCCTCGGTGCATTTTCACCAACATTGTTGCCAATTGCGATTCGAAACTGAAAATATAAGAAGGTTCATCTTCTTATGAACTTACGGCTGCCTTCCAATGCTCAAATCGGATAGAACTTTTGCAAGACTCTGAACATCATCATGCTTCAATCGACTGGCAAGAATTTGAGTGTAATGTGGATGTTCTCTTAAGCTGCTAAGAAGGAAAGTACAAGATTATAAGAATGGGCACAACAATAGTATTCAAGGTGGTGATGAAATAAAACCAATAAGGCCACCTTTTCCATAATTCCCCTGCATACCACTCCTCAAGAAAGCTTTGTAAACCATAGTCCTTAAGGATACGTGCTCTAGAATCATCTTTAGCCCTACGGATTCTTCTTGCCACCTCGTCTTCCAATCCCGGGCTTCCAGATATTATAACGGTTCTTCCAATCTTCAGAACAGACATTCATCTTTCTTAATAATTCGAACATAAATGAAAACTTTAAAAAGTTAGCAGAATTTCATAAACAACCTTATCACCAAATCTCAGGGCCATGTACATGGCAATCCTAGCCCCCATTGAGTACCCTACAAGGTTAACTTTACCAGGAGCAAGATGATGAATCAATTTATACAGTATATCAGCAACAACCTCCATCGAAAAACTTGGTTCCTTCACAACATGAGCATCAGAATCATTATTTTCTGTTGTTGATCCCCCATGACCAGGAAGGTCGAGAGAAATGCATCTGGCTGAGCCTGAGATGGCTTTCATGGTTGTGATCCAGTCTTCACCAGTTCCAAGAAATCCATGAAGAAATAAGAGAACATTATCCTGCAGAAGCTCTAACTGGTGTCATTCTAACAAATAAATGGATCCTACAAAAGCATGAAGATGCATAGGTTCTAAAAATTAAACTGTGAAACAGAACAGATAGGAAAAGCAGGTAATATTTGATTTGAATTTCTTACTTACGTTTGTTTTTTGTCCAACCTCCAAAACTTTTATTAAATGAGAGAACCCCTTTGAGTCAACAGTTAATTGGTACCTACGAACTTGCTCCTCGGTAAATTTTCTACTAACAAATTTCTGGTTGATTTGAAAACTCTTCAAAAGTTGATTAGCCTCAGCAACAGATGCTTCCATAATGCCACTATGAGGGTCACGACAAATTCTGAGAGGATTGACAGTCACATCTTCTTCAAGCCAACGGTAAGTTCCTAGACCGTGGGCTATAGATGGGGCTGGTTGATTATTCATCAGTTTTCTTATTTCTGCATTTTGAAGCTCCAGATAGCAGGATAACTGTATATATCCAGACAAACCTACACCACTTTCAAATGCAGCACTAACAACAGCCATTTTTCCGAGTTGCTGTGCCCACCTTGCTACTAGTGCTGCATTTTCAAATCCGCCAATAACACTGGGTTTTATAACCTAGAAGGAACAATGTAACAGATCAAAAATCATGATTGGTACATAAATTATAGTAAAATGATGTGAAATCTCCCAGCAGAAAATCTTCAAAAAACAACACAGTTTATTGATATATTTTAACGTAAAAAATATTCTCCAGCTATTTCTAAATTGTGTCCTTATTATGGCTCTTTACTAAAATGAACTGTCTTCAGTACATCTTTTTCCTTTCTTCTATGCTGGGCATGAAGTCAGGCCATTCATACATATGATACAGGGGGGAATCTATCCAAAATTACACAACAAATGAAGCCCTAGAGCCAGTAGGGAATATTCATTAGAAAGCTGATTGTATCTGTATATATTAAACCACCGAGTTCAGTCCTGGATATCTACTCCACTCTAAATTCGAATAGCGGATTCCACTATTGCACATCTTATTTATAATAACGAGGGTTTTACACGTAACTTACTATAGCAACAATTCCTGGATGAGCATATCTTGCAAGTTCTTTCACAGGATCATTTTGAATACGATCAATAGTTTCATCCAGTGCAACAGGCAAACCACTCTCTTCACTGAATTTTATAATAGCGTCTTCATCCATAACTGGTTCCTGAGTTGAGAAATTCAAGAGGAACATGACTGTATCAACAAAAAGATGACCAGAATAACAAGAAATGTATAGACTAGAAAGAAAGTATAGCATGTAAAGTCCAAATGTCAGAAATCACTCAAGATATATTAGTGAGATACAATCAAATCTTCATTGAGTGTACCTCGATATACTGCAGGCCACAGTCCTTCACCAAAGAGCTAAATAGAATGGCTTCTTCACAGCTCCAGTTCCGATTGGCATCAACGCGGAGTTCAATCTCATTACCAAGCTTCTTCCTTACTTCCTGTACAACTGCAGCATCATACATGACATTCCCTTGTCGGGCTACCTGAAATTGTTCAAGTATTAGATTATTAATAAGTCAATGTAGTTTCTGTAAACCAACCAATCTTGAGATACATGATAATGAGAATACTCCTGGAAAAAGAAAATAAGAGAGAATCTTCAGAAAATGGTAATGTAGCTTGCCTTTAACTTGATAGCAGTAAAACCTTCTTCAACAAGTGTCTTAGCAGCACGAGCAACCTCAGAAGGACTCCCACCAGAATCCAACAGCCCACAAATTTGAACTTTTGACGAAGATGCCAAGTTGTTTTCTTCATCTAATCGATGCTGGAGTACGTCTAACAAGCTGCAACCTCGTCTTGCTGCTATGGCATTGAGGACAGCCATTTCCAAACCACATCTAACACTCGGATAGATTGAGCTTGGCTGTATAATGACGAACAGTCAACTAAAAAACAAATACATATGGATAACAATAGTCCAGAACAAATGCATAAGCCGGAATATAGGAGCACCTACTGGTATTCCCAGTTCATGGCAAATCCAAGATGAAAACGAGCCCCGTAGCAAAGGAAGGAAGCTGCTGATCTTGGCTCCCTTTAATACATAAATAAGACACTTAAGTTGCTCCTCAACGTCTAGTAGGTTCTCTTTGTGGATATCAAGGGGCGAAACCTGTTGAATAGCTAATTAAGTAATTTCATACCCAACCTACTGGGGAAAATAGGAAAAGTACAAAAGGATTTATAGGAAGCCTGAGATTGGCAGGATCATATCAGGCACACCAGTGCATAATAAAGAAGGGATTCAAATTTCTCGATAAGCAGATCAGAAGCAGAACTAACCTCACCAAGCCCAAGGCTCCCATCCTCAAGAAACAAAGACAAAATAAAACCTTCTCTGTAGAGCTTCTGACCGACTTGGTCTATAGAACTAGATGTAGTAGTAGGTGGAGCACATAGCGGGATTCTGTCACCCAAAGGAAAAAGGGAACAGAGATTTAGTCACCAAAATTCTCTGATTAGCATTATCTTAGCCACTCAGGGCATCTATAACTTAATAAGAGAAATAGGTAAACACCTGAACAATGTGTAATCCATTCTACTTATCTTGCAAAGGAAGAGTCCAGGTGAAACAGATTCTTCAGAATAAAGCCTTGAAAGGATGCTTAACCCATGATCTGCTGCTTGACAAGAGAACTTCCTCATGAGACTGGCACAAGGACCATAAAGAGTCAACAGCAAAAAACAAAATGTAACCTTGAAAAATGTTTTACTTTTCAATAAATGGGAAGAATCTATCAACCTAAAGGAATTTAACTTGAATAATTATTTTTAAGAAACCTGTGGAAGCTAGTATTGGCATCAATGGAACTTTCAACCTCGATTATGAAATCATTTTCTTCACGTTGAGACATAAGTAAAGCATCTTGAAGTTCCCTCTTTGTCCGAACATGTAGGTGCTTCAGACTGTACATCTAGCAACTTCCAAGTTAAAATGAAGCAAGATTGACACAGAATATGGCAGGTTGTAACTATGAAATAAAGTTAAGAGGCTTGGAAAATTATTGTAAATCATTTAAGACGCTTGTCACCGTAGATCCCACATCGACTATTGAATTAAAGTTCCCAAGAAATATCCACAATTGTAAATTCAACATCAAGTAGAAATTAGATTCATGACCCACCAGTTCAATACATTAACAGATGTCTAACCAAAAAATATAGTTTTTGATTTAAGTCTAAAAATTGGCTCCAATCAGATACAACAACACAAGATAAAAACCCATTTTAATTTTATGCTTTTCAAACAATCAAGACACATTGATAAGACACAAAAGCTTAAAAGTAACCATGTTGAACGAACATAAAACTTTTTCCTTAACATCTTGAAACTGAAGCTGTTTGAATGCTAATTGTTGAAATCCTGCAGGATCATATTTTGCAACTGTATCCACAGAATTTACGTAAACATTGTTTAGAACAGCATAGAACAATTGATTTTCATTACAACAATTGATAAAATCACGGTTGTGTGTGAACAAGAGACAGAGGCATGTTAAATGAAAACTCTACAATATATTAAGGTAAATACATAATTATTACCCATGTGCCACACATAGGCTACGGAGTGAAATTTTGTGAGAGGTGTGGAAGTACTGGTCTAGTATTGCTGGCTCTACTTTGTCCTTAATGGGAAGGAGACTGAAGATTCCTCCACCATTATTATTGATGACAACAATAGTCACGGGTTTCCTCGTCATCCTTCAGAGAGTAAGTTACTAAAATATTAGCATGTTAATTTCTGAAAAATAAAAGAAAATGCAAAAGGGAAAATAGTAAAGAAAAATTGTACAGTTGCTGTAACACAAGACTAGAGGTTTTTCTTCCTTTCATTTTTGTACCTCTGGCTCAAAATTGCCAAGCCATTCGTATCATAAAGGAAAGAAACATCTCCAACTACACAAAGCACCTGAATATCATCGAAATATGAAGAGATTGAGGAAGAAAGAAGGATGAAGAAATAGGCATATATATATTCTTATCTAAAAAATACCCAGTATACAAGATTCATGGAATAACAACACAAGCAAAAAGATACAAAAAATGGAGGTATTTCGCAAGAATTGTTTTGATATTTACACAACAAAAGGCTTCAGGTATAATAAGGTGATGTCTATGTTGATTTTGTACACGGCAGTTACCTTATTATCCAGTTTTCTGGAAACATTGCTAGGTCAGATATTCTAAAAATGAACCATGATATACAGAAACCATTCAATGTGTGATTAATCGGCATAGTTCTTTATATAACCAATAAGCCCTGTAAGTGATCTTTTTGCAGATAAATCTGTACATACAAATTCTAGCTACATACTCGTTTGTTGCTGCCAACAGAGAAACCAACAGCTGTGCTAAGAAGTCCATCAATACCACTGGCTCCCCTATTTCCAGAAGTCCATGTCCAGTAAAATGGAAGTTGTAAGTTTAATGGTTTAGCTGCTACGCTGTTGTTGCATTTCGACCAACCATGTGCATACATGTCTACATCACGGATTGGCATGCTGTTCCCCAAGAATAGAACAGAATCAAATGGAAGTGCCTCTGAGATTACCTGAGCAACTTGTGGCTCAGATAGGGAGTAGTTAGAAGAAATTTGAAATTGTATCTCCCACTCAACCTGTAAAATAGATGAAGCCATTCTGAAAATGAGAACAAATTGGAAAGTGCAACCATGGAATACTCAACTATCACCACTTTTTTTGGCGAGATATAAATTCACATCTAATTATAGACACCAAAATACAATGTCATTACATGTCCGCAAAAGATTAATTTAACCATTCTCTTCACCATCATATAAACAAACAAACTGAAATTCATCCATCTTGAGAAGAATGAACTTCTTAAATATTGATCCTTCTTTTCCCAAAAAGAAAGAAAACAAAATACAGATTTTGGATTTCAGTCTAATTGCAGTAGACTAGTGCTCTATTTTATAAAATTTTATTCTCGGTCGTAATAGTTCCTACAAGACTTGTTACAACTGAGGAACAAAAACAAAATAAGAACTACCACTGGAGATCAGATCAATTACCATCATATTCAATGCTTGTAGTGTAGCAGAGCACTTGCTCCTATGGCGAGGAAATCCAGTTTTAAGTAAACAACCCACAAATTCTAAGACGGTGCTTTGAATTCTATGGGTCACAATATGTGATGGATCATGACGACCTGGATGCTCATCAACCATGATGTATGAACAAGGAAAGCAGTCCTCAAGCATCTTCGAAACACGCTTGCTTGTTACCCTGCTTCCGATCTGTTAATTATTGCAAACATAGAGCTAATTAAAGAAGGAAAATAAATTAAGGTGATTCTTGGAAGTTTTTGTTCATTTAATATGACCTAGTGGTAAAATGGAAGTAACAGGTGCCACTTAGAAGCTTCCTTCATTTCAGAACCCTACAAACTACCAAATTACAACTATAATAGTTTGCTCTAATTCACGTTTACCTCTACTTTTCATGGAAATCTACACAAGATGACATATTCCACTACTATTTAACCATTCTGTATTACATGAGTTTCACGTTGCATCTTCTCATTAATTATAAGCTACCCTACAGAAGTGTGGATAATGATCAACAAAAATGTACCTTTCTTACCTTCATTATTTTGACCTTAAAAGATGTACTGACTATACGCCATTATGTCAATACCACTTGAACAATACAATTCAAATTTCCTGTACTCATTGAGTACATCTGTTACACACCCAAGCCCAAGCATACTGTTATGATATTTTCCTATTATCCTCTATTTTTCACTCAGCATTCATCGAAAACCACATTAAAACCCTGCAGCGTGCTTTACTAATCTTGATGATTAAGGGCACTATTTTTTATACTGGAAGATGACTTGTACTACGGAAAGAATTGTGTTTGGGCTTTAAGGAAAGTGAGAAAAAAGTAGAAGAAGAAAAAATGAGTGGGTAAGTATTACCTGAATAATCACGTCAAATTTTAGCCATTTTCTTACAGAATCAGAAAGCAATGCATGATCAAGGTGATCGACAAAGAAAAAGTTCTTTTCTATTTCTAGAAAGGAAGATGAACTCTTTCTCAAGCGTAGACCTGACAATACATCAGCAACTATAGGCCATGAAATATGTTTGGCCAATAGAAACGCAGCCCATATCTCATCTTCTGAGTGAATTGACCCAAGAAGTAAAATGCCATTTCTGGCTCCATTGATTACTTTCAAAACCTCTGCCATTTGGCCAAAAGTATCAGCAGACGTTTGAGAAGCTCGTAGTTGAATATACTTGGTAAAAGCTTCAGCGCTTGACATCCAAACGTGTAATCCATTTAAGCAAGCTAAATTCCACCGACTTGGACTACTTTCCAGTGGCTCTCTAAATGGACAATTTATGTGAACGGGGCCACAGGGTGAAGAGGTTGCTCGATGTACAGCAGAATCAAGAGTGGTAAGTACCATTCTGGCGGGAATTTGATCAGTTGGGACAGGAAGACCAAAGAAGAACCTCACAAATGAACCAAAATGGTTTACCTATTAACAAATTCAAATACTTTCAATAAAATAAACTAACAAAAATTGTAAGTTAAAATCATAATGGAGGGCTGGGATCCACCAGACAAGAAAAACATGAGCCGAGCACTCAACACAGAAAAGACGGTCTTTTCAGTATCTTGAAAGGTGTTGAACAAGCTCAGGCCTCAAGTTATAAAAATAATAAAGAACAATAGTTGCTTCTTAACTCTAGGATCACTAACCAAACACTTGATTAGTACAGTTTAGGGGCCCAATGAATGTTAATGAACTCTAGGAAAATGATATGCAGCCTTATCATATACTTGGTTGTTGCAGATATAAATCTTTTGTGACTACCACGTACTTGATTGTGATAGTAGACATTTTTTTAACTGCAATAGCATATGAACACAATGTATATCATACGTTTATACTCATTGATCTATAGCATAATACAAAATCATGTTCAATTGTTTTAAACAAAAAAACTTATATTAGTACGAGGATTTAACAATAAAAGGTAGAAATCACAATAGGAAAGTTAATAAATCTCTCTCTTCCATACCTGATTAATAGATTGATTTGCTCCTGCATCCTGTAGCTCTGGGGGGCGGTCAGCTGTTAGCAATAAAAGAGGTAGAAAATTTTGACTGGCTTCAACCACCTACAAAATTATCAATCATAAGTTAAGATAAAAATTAGGCATTTCCCCTCATTTAGGCCGCTCAGACAGCTAACTGCTTGTAAAGAGTCTTATCACCGCAATAGCTACAGTTTAGTTTCATTCCTGATAATCAGGAAGCTAGTTTTTGTTAACCACTAAGTTTGTTAGCTACTGAGCAATTATAAAACTAACTTCCTACTTGTTACCATGTCTGTAAGTCGTTTTTTAGCCTAGGTACAAGAGCGCTGTTTTCTTTTAATGGACGAAATATATTTGTAACTTACTTTTAGTTTAGGAGACCAAATGTTGTTCAATGTTATTCTTTTATTCCTCTATTTACTTGTCTTCAAACTGATTAGAGAGAGAAGCAATGTCTTGTCCCAAAATACAATAAATAAATAAATAATAGAGGTTGAAGAGATGAGCCAACTTTGTTTCTCAAGTATAGACGAACGTGGAGATCCTTGGGCAATTCAAACCTGGGCTTGAGAATAAGTCAAGCTCAGAAGAAATAAAATTCCTGTCCTCACCGTGAGTGAAAGGCTTATGCATTGAAAAGATTTAGGCAACTCCAATACATTGGTTAAAAAATGTTCAAATTAAATTTCAGCAAGTAGTTGAATATTATTTCATGATATGCTCAATATGACTCACAGCAGGAAGAAGATTTGAAACAGCAGTGCCTGATGATGTGATTACAACTGCTGGCCTATGAGATCCTTTAGCGTACCCAATTGCATGAAAAGAAAGAGAGCGTTCATCAAAGCATGCCATACATGTTATCAGCGGATGACTTGCAGCAGCAACGGCAAGTGGGGATGATCTTGATCCAGGAGCTATGCAAAAATACTAGAGTGAATAACAGGTCAGATCTGTCTGCATCTATGTTAATGGAAAATATTTATCAACAGTAAACATACCGTCAAACCAAGACGGGAACATTCTTCAACTATGAGTGACGCCCAGAGAGCATTGATGTTGGCATGCTCTTGCTCTGAGTGACGAGTTTCACTGATATGATCCCACTGATGGTAGAAGTGTCATGTCAGAGGGATAAGAAACAACTTTATATCAATAAATCAACTGGATATGTGTCATCTTGATTCTTTAACAGCTGGTTGGTTTGCGAGCCTCACCCAGCAAGGTGCACCAACATCAGTGGCTCAGATAATATATGAAACGAACGCATTTTATTGAAAACCACAGCCAAATACAACCCAATTCAGAAAAGGAAAGAAAATACTCCAAAGGATAGATAATTGATCTCCATGATAACATTTCAATGAAGCTAATTAACTAAACTTGAAAAGCAAGTAGCAGGTACATTAGTATATAGTTGTAAAAGAATCAAACAAAATGGAAAGAGAAGGAAAAGATATATCATTTAACAGAAAACCACAATGTGGGCAACGCAAGGACAGATATACATATTTAATCATGATTTTACACTGGTCTGCATTTTCAGAAGTTTGGAACCTCACCATATTACATGCAACAGCAACACTCGACGAAAGCCTAATGCAGAATTGATGGGAGAGTGAAGACCCCTTCTGCAATAATTGTGAAGGTTATTAAAGAGTCAAACCATAAACACATCTGACATGTTGAACTAGCATGAACAATGTCTTCTTTTTTCACTGGAGCATGTTCACCTTTGTACTCTTTTCCAGAAGGCTATGGTAGAAATTGTCAATAAAGTGCGGTCTGATTATATTATTACTTCATTCTCAACTGCAGAGTTCCATGAACAAGGAAATATGTAATGAACTTGTGCATATTATTGATTTGTGAAGGAGGATATCAAAGGGCTATTAGATCCATTTTGAAATTTGAAATATATGAAACTTCAATATATTTCTCAGCTATGCACAAACCATCAGTTGCTAATATGCTTTTGCTTCTGTAATCTAAGTGACCAGCAGACAGCAAGCCATAAAACTGAGAGTACGTTCCATAGCTAAACAAAAATATAAGTTGAAAATTATAGCAGAAACTCTGCCAAAGTAAATCGAGAATTCAATAATTGAAGGATGAAAGATTACCAGAAAGAGGAGATACCATTTCCATGATCCCAGTATTGAAACTTTCACCAGCCATTGAAAGTACTTCCATGTATGCCTACAATATTTGCACGCTTAAATGAGAATGGCGAGAACCAAAACATACATCTCCAAATGATTTCTATGCTTTCTGGGAGATATATTCTTTAAATCTAAGTGATTTAAAATAACTTTAAAAACTATCATTAAGTTCAATCAAAACTGGAAATGTCAGAATAGTTGTAACATCAACAGAAACATAACAATAGTGGAGAAAATGATCGTTGTTATCCATATAACTATGAAATCCACATGCAAAACCAGATATCCAGGTAGTTGAAACTCACACGTTGAAATGGAAATGATTTTTCAGAGTATACCATAAACTTACAATCATTTCCATCACCCTACCCAAGGTATATATCTCCCTGACAACCATAGAAGATAGAGCGCAAACAAGCACAAGGGCAAGAACATGATGCAAGTCTTGCATTGCCAATATCTATCTTCAAAGAGTCTGGTATAGTTCTTTCTAGTCAATTATAATAAGGTGTGATAGAAAATGGAAGATGCAACATATATATCATATTTTACAGAGAAAATTATAATAACTAAAAAGATAATTAGTAAGATACAAACTGACAGGGAAGCCTCGCAAGAAAAACAAAATACAATTTATTTGCCAACAAAAACTGCACAATTCTAGAATGGCCTCTTCTTTTCATTAGCCTTACCCCCATTTAACCAGAATATACTACTAGATAATTAGATAATCTCGATGCCCACCTAATAAGTCAGCCAAAATCTCAACCTTGTTAGGATAGCCAAACATGTCATATAAATCCTCAGTTGGCTAACAAGTTAATGTTTGATAAATATATACCGTATTCTCATTGCTAACCATTTTCTCCTTCACGTGGGAGGGTAGGAACTACAGTCTAAAGATGGGGGCTGTAACAATTACTGATTCTAAAATCTGTAATCTATATTGCACTCTTAAGGATTGTTCTAAAAGATCCACAACAATACATACAGTACACACACTGGCCAGGTAGTCACTTCAATTATAAGAACTACTGGAAACATACATTTTAATGAGTGCAACAAGCTATATTTCAAGTTACTAAAACAAAAATGTCAACCAATGCATAGACAGAGTGATGAAGGAGATGAGGAGAAATTATAGTACGAATATAGAGTGGCTGCAACTGCAAAGCTGATCTATTAAAATTCTCATAAAACCACCACTTCAAACAAAATGTTATCCCAAATTAGTATCAGGAAACGATTAAAATTTATACCATCTGATGTGTTCTATCCACCAGTTTCAAAGCTGTTAAAGAAGATCTTATGAATTTGGACTGGCACTTTTCTCTGGACGGAAAATTTGTACTGATCTGGACACAAGTCACAAAACAATCATTTAGTATCATCCAGCTAGCACATCAACATGACTATAAGCAGGTCAAAGGATCCCCTAAAAGCTAAGTCTCTCTTATGTTGTCAATTAGATTTAATATTTTAATGTCCTATGTCAAACACAGATTAGATAATAGTTATTAAAATCATGTAAACGATCTAATAAAATTTGACTAGAATTCAGGGAAATGTGGCATGAAGATATACCTGGTAGATAGATAAGCTCAAAGAATGAAGAGCTTCCTCCAATGTGCACGGGAAAGATTCGCTCCATGCAAGTGTTGCAGAGAGAATAGAAACTCCCTCGTACTCATTCAACTCAATCTGTCAAGACCATAATTATTTAAGAATATTTAAACACATATTCCACCAGAGAATTAACTAATGTAACAGGATGAACAGATCAATGGCATAACTCTAGCATCATATGAATCCAGACAGAAATTTACTTGGGGAACGCAAAAGTATGAATGACCAGCCTCGTGCTTTGGCGAAGATGTCTCCCCAGTATTCTCATTTACAAAACCATAAGCCATAATAGGAGCTGAATCATTCGTGAGATACCTTCGTAAAAAGTAATAAAACACACTTGAGTAGATCGAGCTTTCAGTGGCATTGAATAGTGGATCAGATTCAACAGCATTTTGCACACCCAAAAGAACCATAGCAACAGGTATTTTTGCAAAATTACAATTAGTTAATAAAGTCATGCTGTAAATGGTAACACTTCCAAAAACTTATTTACAACCAAAGCAGCAAAAATACGATGGCATGAACAAATGGTAGCAAAATACATTAATTCCATTTAGAATTACAATTCAATTATAGGTGGGAATTTGAACTTTCAACCTTAATAGAGAAGTTTCTAATATACTGGCAAATAGAACTATGCTCAAATCAGCACAGAAAAATATATTCATTAAATATATGTTTTGATGGAATTTCCTTTTAAAGTAATGCTGATTCCAGAATCAAAGCCAGCAACTGAAGCTAAAGGCTGAAACAAACCTTTTCAATGAACTTTGTTTTGATGAAGTAGAAGACGAGCTTGCAAAGGGAATTGCAGTGCCAATTCCAAAAACTCCACGGGTATCGTTCAAGTATAGAGACTTAATTGTCGCATTAACCTTCTCCTTGGAAAGGAAAAAGACAGGAAACACTTCAGATGACTCCGGCTGACAACAAAACCACAAAAGAGCTTTCGAACTCGGAGGAACAGCCACCTGCAAATTCATCATCAGTGTTACCGTTCCACACAAAGAAACTGTTAATAACCCTTTAATTTGGCTGCATTTCAAAGTCTTTTTACTCCAAATACAAAGATCAGGGGAAAAGGATCAAAACGCAATACTAAGCCACACCTGAAACCTGAAGACTCCATCAGAAGAACGTGGAGGTTCCAACTTCAACTTTTCAATGGCCTCACTTATGCTCTCCAGTCCCTGATTAAGCGTCAGAGCCGGTGGTAGTGTATGCGTAATGCACATCTCCACCACCAAATCCCCGTCTTCAAGATCGGATAACTCCATTGCACCCATGACTTTACTGTCAAACCGTACACCCTGAGCAACCAAAACATTCAAAATTAACCAGAAAATAAGGAAAAGGTGAAGTTCAAAAACAATCCTTCAACTATGGACCTTGAAGCAGTGGTTCTGAGGAACGCGAAAGGAGCCTGGTAGGCGGGAAGCTTCGGGAAATAAAGCGACAGTAGAGAAGAACTGTACGCGCGGGAAAGAACCTCTAATAAAATGTCTCACCGAGTGCGGAAGAGCAAATTTATGTAAGCTTAGATTGTCAACTTTCATTGTGGGAGGTTGATTGATAAAAAAATGGCGAATTTGTTTGGGAGAGACGACGATAAGAGAATTCCAATCTTCACGGGTGATAGGACGGCCTAACGATATCCACGTACGACCATTTATTGAATCCGTACTCTTTTCGCCTAAACACTGCTCATCAATAAAGTTATTCGGCCCATTATGTGCATTATTGTCTGAAAATTGCCATTGGCGAGCTTTCCAGTTGGTTCACTTGGCGAAGCATTTTCCTGGAGAATTTCTCAGGAAAAATCTCGCCTCATCAGTTCAAATTGCGGTTAATGCAGCAAAATTCACAGAGGTCATTCCACTTCCAATAAGTTGCATTTATAAATTCGTCATCCATTCGGGTTTTAAATTACAGCATTAGTTGGAAGAAATTATCAACAACAGAACGAGGATAAGATTTTGTACTTCATCCTAGTTATAATCAAAATACATTACAGGTCATACAAGTATAATTGACTAGCGGATTTTCTGAAGTAATGGAATTGTCATCGGTGAAGAGAACATTCTCTCTACAAATTCTTGGCCTCCTTGGCTCTGACCTTGCTGCTCAACATTGCCTCGTATCAGCCAGTTTATTGCTCCAACTTGGGCAAGAAACGTTCCATCTTAATGGTGGCTAAAAACCCATTAGTCTGATGACTAAAACATTGCGCGGCTGTGTCTGGAAACAGTAATCTCATACTCTGATCTTGTTCGTCGGGCTAAAGACCCATTTGTCTGAGGCCTAAAACATCAAAAACAGGATTGTGAATCATACGAATGTTCCGAAAAATAAAAGCCCAAATAGTTGTTTACCCATTACCACTACAACAGCATCCGTCTTCTTCTTGGGATGGGTTTTGGTTCCTTAATTTCCACTACAACAGCATCGGATGTCAGAAAAGTTTTGGCAACCGACGCTGCATGCTCCAGGCAACATCTGACTACCTGTCCCAGATATCAGTAGAGGACTAAAATTTAGTGCAATGAATTGTTGAGTTGATGAAAAACCATTCCTTCACTTTATTTTTCAATCAACTTTCTCCAATCTATATTTTTCAAGTTCGTTTAGATACTATAATTTCATATTTGACCAAAAGATGAGAGTTTTTCTGCTAAATGTTTAGACCAAATTCCTAAAATTTTAATCGGAATGGTATAACAAAACTGTCAAAGGGCTTTGAAGAAAGTTTATAAACCTTTGATGGATCCATGATTCCAGCTTTCATTAAATCCTCGTAACAGTCTGTTGCAGCATTATATCCATATTTAATATCTTTGTTGATTAGAACCTGTAAAATATAAAGTTAACTTTACCATGGTTGATTAGAATCGATATGTGAAAATGAGAAAGAAAACCAGACACCGCAAATTAGAAACAAACTTTTTAGTTCATAGTGTACCTTATCTATAACCATGTTTCCATTGACACCGGCATTTCTTGCTATTAGTTTTGTAGGATAACTCAAAGCCCTTCTGAAAATCTCAGCTCCAATCTGCAGTTGAGCAGTCCAATCAATATAAACAAATCAGAGAACGCATCATATGAATTGAGGTGTTATTCTAGTCGATATACTAATTAAAACTAAATCTACCTGACATTTAATAATAAGAAATTAAAACAGAAAATGTTGGAGTAAACCATAAGAGGGATACCATCTGTTCTTCATTTTCCAAGACACTCTTTATATCATCCACCTTGGTAGACAGCCTTAAAAGACAACATCCACCACCAACAACAACACCTTCTTCAATTGCGGCCTACAACAAACGTGAAGTTACAACTGATAATTCGAAATCATATTCTCAAGGAAAGCAGACCGACCATGGGCATGCACCTTTGATGCATTCAACGCATCCTCAATCCTTAACTGTCTGTCCTTCAACTCGACTTCAGTTTGTGCTCCTACCTACAATTTAGAAGGTGGAAAAGTGAATAAGCCTGGCGTAAGTTGCTATTTCCCTGTGTTGATATAGTCAACATTTTGCGTTGCTTAGAATATCATCACCTGAAGAATAGCAATTCGCCCAGATAATCTTGCAATTCTCTCGTTCAATATCTTCTTTGGAAAATTTTCCTCCGTATTCTGCAGAATAGATGATAGTATGTCTCTTGCTGTAATTMAACTTAACGTCAAATCTATATACTTCAACATGGAAATGTGTGTTCTCTTAAATTACTTAGAAATGGATCCTGCACTGCAGAAAACCTCAAAAATGTAGGATATCTCAGCATAGATTAGGAATGATTCCAGCACCTCCATAAGCTTTTGAATCTGTAAAACTCTTTTTTGAACTGCTTCCCGAGTTCTTCCATCTGTAACTATTAGTGTGGAATCCTTTGATATAACAACCTTGGTAGCGGAGCCCAATACCTCTTTGCCGGTCTTTTCTAAAGTCAATCCACTATCTTCTCTAATCACGGTTGCTGCAAACATATAAAAGAGTGAAGCAGTTCGGATTACATTTTATAACATATCTTCTGAGAACTAGAATAAAACTACAGGAAAAATGCCTTTTCTTTTCGTTATTGGTTATCAAGTATATAAGATCAAAGATAAGCTTTATTTAGTTCATAAAGGTTCGAGTATATTGTTAAATGATGAATACAATAGTACATTTGATTAGACACATCATCCTTGTAAATTCATGGTATTTCATTGTCATTATCATAATGAGCCATCCTTCAGTGAATTCCCTTCGTCTTTGATATATGTTTATGCCTAAACCTCATTGAATATTAGTATATAGTGCATCACTCCAGGGATGTAGAAATTAGTTGCATTTATTCATGTTAGCATTGAAGAAAAAAATAGTGCCCTTTTCCCCTTTTCCTTTTTTGAGGTGGGTGTTCAGAAAAATGGACAAAGCACAACAGGGACTCAAAACTCTCTTTCTAATAATCTGCTACCTCCAGTTAAGGTGGCTATGTCATCTAAGTAGTGACTCTTGCGCTCGCCAAAGGCAGGAGCCTTGATAGCAGCTGCCTTCAGTACACCTCTTAGTTTATTCCTAATTACTGGAGCCAGAGCTTCCTGCTCAATGCCCTCTGCCAATATCACAATTGGGAATTTCTCTTTCACTGCACTGTCCAATATTTTAAACATTTCCTTTGGATCTGAGATTTTTTTGTCGATCAACAGTAACTGCAACCAAAAATCCCCATTTCTAAGGATTACTCATAAATAAAAGAAAAACATATTACTTAAAGTCCGGTTGCTACCTTGCAATCATGGAATTCTGCCATCATCTTCCGTCTATCAGTAACAAAGTACGGAGACAAATATCCACGATCAAATTGCATCCCTTCCACAATTTGCAGGCTGTTATCAACACTCTTCCCTTTTTCAATTTGGACAACTCCTTTCCTTCCAACTTGACGAAGGGCATCTGAAATCATATTTCCCACAGCATAATCATTCCCAGCACTAACTGCGGCAACATGTGCTATTTCGTGATCTTCAACCTGCAATTTTTAAATATGTAGCAGTTGAAAAGATCACTGACAAACAGTTATTAGACTACCACTTGCGGCTTAAATTGATGTTCTTTTCTTTTGATTCTCAGGGTTTTGAACCTTGACCTTCCACACTGAAAGGAGCATAACCTTGATTACCTCTCTTGATATCAATTTCAGTTCAGAAACTAGTGCTCTTGCAGTCATCTCAATTCCACGTGCAATTTGTACAGGATTCATGCCAGATGAAATAACCTAAAAAATGCATTTTATAATTAGTACTTAAAATTGACCAAGCAATTAATTGAGGGGATATCAAAAGTTACCATGATTTGTTATTCTTTCCTAATAAAAAAATATTGATTGTTAATTTTGATGAGAAGTGTTAGCGTAGTCTTATCAAACAATCAAAGACCCAAGAGGTTAACTCAATCCATAAAGTACCAAGCTGAGCATATCTCAACGGTAATTGGCACCTACTACTTCCCTTAAAGTTGGAGGTTTAAATCCCTTACTCCAATTTGTTGTACTTAAAAATTAAAAAAAAAAAGAAAAGAAAGCTCAACTTTCCAAAATATTACACATAATATATATATAACTTAAAATTTAAAATATTTATATCATAAATGCTGTACCATACCTAAAAATTACATTTTATAAATATACATAAATTAAATTTCAACTATTTATAGTCATATATAAAAACTTTATTTTGCTTTTTACATAGTTGATTTATCTCTTTAATCTAATGAGTTTAGTCAACCAAAAGTTTCTTACGAGTTAAAAAAAAGGTAGGTGACATGGTATTGCATGGTCCACGTAACAGTGTAAGTTCTAAATGGTTGTTATTAATGCATGGAATTTCCATTAACTACCTTCATACCCTCAGCAATCAATCCCTGGGCAAGAACGACAGATGTAGTGGAACCATCACCAGCAAGGTCATTTGTCTTTGCACCAGCTTGTCTCACCAATTTCACGCCAACGTTCTCTAAAGGGTCTTCCAGCTCAATCTAAACAACAATTTCCAACCAGATAATAATCGAATACCAAAAGGAAAATTGACAATGCTTGAGCACTTGTGTTATTATTTATAAGCCTGGACATGCTGGATAAAGTTTTCATAACAGCTATTTATGCAACTAGAAAATACGCTGCATGGTGGGATGATAGTTGACATGCTGTAAATCAAATACCAAAAGTAAGGCATACGAGAAATGGATGCAAATTCACAAAACAACCAGAGAATTGTAGAGAAATTGCAGCTAATTCAATATCTAGTGGAAGATCTTATACAAGGGACGTTTTAAACGAATTTATTGCCCTTCTTTCATCCAAAAGTTCTATTATAGATAAACTTAATATCAAAATCCATTTTAATTCAAATAAAGTTGTCAAGGTACAATATAGATTATTGCAATTCTTTGTCGAGTGAAATATAAGATGTATTACAAGAATTGATCTCTATTATGTTTCCTGACCATATAACTTTCTAGTGTTTTAGCCATTTTTCCCTCTCGAATAGAAGTGGATTAGAACTCGACTCAGTTCATTAATTGAATTAATATCCAACTGATCTAACATTTCATATCACACACACCATAATAACTGAATTGAAAATAAAAATATGTTAATCAAATCACACCATAATACCTCTTTGAGGACGGTTTCACCGTCATTAACGATCTTGGGCGGTCCATATTTGTTTTGAAGCACCACATTCCTCCCCTTCGGCCCTAACGTAACGCCCACCAACTCCGCCACCAAATCAACTCCAACCTGCACAACCAAATCAAACTAATCAATCGTCGAGCAAAGAAGAATCGCTAGGGCAGAGAAACAATAAACAAATGTCCCATCCAAGAACGTAACCTGAAGCTTCTTCAAGGCAGACCCGTCGCGGTTGAAGTAGAGCTCTTTGGGGACGGATTTGGGGCTGGGGTTCCACGCAGGAGGCAATGAAGACGGCGGTCTGTTTGATTTTGGTCTTGAGTTGGGAAGAGAGAGTGGAGAGATGGGAGTTGGAGAAGACGTCATGGTTCCGCCACCGCAGAAGAAGTATCAAAGTGAAGAATGAAGATAAGCTGCAATGGCGGACTATGGAATTAACAATTGGCTTGGAGGATAAGGAATAAGAAGATGGGCCTGTGGAATACCCAAGCGGGAAATATCTGGAGAGGTTATTTTGGCGCGATTCGAGATCCGTGATTTAACGGCAAAATGCGTTGCGAACAAGTCTGATGACTCTGGACTGTAGTGACCGTCACCGTGATTAACGGTAAACAGTAAGTTAATTTGTGGTCTACTAGGACAATTCAATGTCTTTTTAATTCAACGCATGGGGAGAAAATTCAAACTCACAAAATGTATGGAAATTATCGTCAAGTTATACCCGCTTTTGACAGGAGAATTCAACAAATTGACTCATAATGTATTTAAAATAATTTTAGATTATCAAAAAATATTTTTAACTAATTAATTTTTCTTTTTTTACTTTGCCCACCAACAAATTTTTAAAATATTTTTAAATGCTTTTTTGAGAGAATATTTAAAAATACTTTATTAAGCACTTGATTAGTATTTTAGAAGAATGAAAAATGCTACTCCAAATAATCATCCTGCACATATCTTTAAAATCAAAATTCCTCAATTTTGTTTTCTTCAAAGGAAAAAAAATCCTCATTCTTTTTACTTATCTAAACATATTAGTTACTCAGAAAAACTTTCGAGGGAGTAAAAGAGATTTTTTTTAATGTTCTTGTGAAATATTGTTGATTTCAATATTTTTCTATAGAAAATATAAAGTTAAAATTTTATTTTGGTCACTGTACTTTTTTTTATAGTTTATTTTGATCAATATATTTTTAAAACGTTCATATTAGTCTATATACTTTCAAAACATATGTTTTGATCATTGTTGACTATTTTGGTCATCCATTTTCATTTTTTATTTCATTTATTTATATCACAATTTTAACCTAACATTTCACTTACTACATCCCTTGAAACATGACTATAAATATGTATTAAAATATTTTCTTTGTGTATAAGTTTTATTTTAAAACTTTACAAATATAAACCAAATTTGTTATCTTTTAAAAGTACATAGACCAAAACAGAGTATAATTATTTTTTATAAACGTCGGAACCAAAATGGACCAAAGTGAATAAAAGCCAAAATCACAAGGCCCAACCTAGTAGTTGAACCAAAATATAATTATTTACAGACATTATAAAGTACAACGCATATTATAAAAAAAAAAAGTAAAACTTGCCTCTCAAACAAATGTATTCATCAAGCTAGGACGCACCAATTCTAGTCAAATATGTCTATTGAAGATGCATTTTCTACCTTTTTCCCAAAAAATAAAATAAAATAAAATCATGCTTTCTTCACTTGCGTGAGAAGAATTGTAACTTCATATGAAGTTCTAAAATGAAAAATCTACAATATTTTCCCATGAAGCTCTGCGAGGAAGGTGATGAGGACACAGTGCAAGCCTTCAACAAATTCCAGAAGTGAATATACAAAGCAAATTTTTAGACCATGTATTCAAGGCAATAGAAAATCAATTCGGCTGCCTGTATGTCAAAAGATATTATCATTATGTCGGTTCCATATCCACTTAATTAGATCCATTATGCTTTATGATCAGATCAGATTTCCAGTCTACTTGCAGAAAACTGGCTACAGTTTCAGTCTCCACACACCAGCGCCTGCAAGGCCACAACTTGTTCTCAGTAAGGATGCAAATTCAGACAAGGGGGAAGCAAATTTTGACAGCAAATGACTGTTTGGATGACAGTAAAGTAAAGAGAGTTTAATCGTACTACGGCAGCAAAAGTAGAGAAATAAATAAAAGGGTGGGGACAATGTGATGTGATCATGCAATAGCAATTGTCAATGTTATTCAAATAACAAAAACAAAAACAAAAAAAGAGGGTATCACTGTGCAGCCACCACCTGAAACGTCACCTCTGATCCAGACACTTCTGAATGGTTCATAACAGTGCAGCCTGAAATGGCTCAGTTAAAGACCAAGTTACACTGTTATACAACAGATTCTAATTTTCCCTTAACGAGAGAGAGAGAGAGAGAATCAAATTATTTTCTCTGAGGTTTCCGACTGATTGAACAGTAAACAATAAGATATGAACTGTTAAGCTTAATTGTTAAAATCAGCTTCCAAAAGAACTATAACAGACAAAAAAATAATAATAATAATAACAAGGTAATAGGGTGATTGTTCTAGTGGATACCATTTTCAAAAGCTTGGTCTCTTATGGTATTCATTTCAATGATGAGCCACTAACAGCAGCACCCTCCACCATGGCTTGTCCTACTGTGCCCCTCTTATTATGTGCAGAAAGTTGGTTGTTTTTCCACCATAGACTTTGCTCAATGGACAAAAATCTTACTTCCTCTGTTAAATTGTTTCCTGTTTCTTATCCATTTCTCTGTTTGGTGGAACTTTAATGATGTAAGCTGATGGGGTTTAAAAAGGAAAATTATGAAGCTATGATTCAGGCATTCATGATCTAATGAGAATATATCATTTTCAGGTACTTTGCTCCTCCAGCTTCATCCATGTATATGCGGCGGGCAGATAGCAATTCGTTTCATGAATGCTAATTTTAACAGGTACTCAGAAGACTCCGGATTCAACCTCTACTTCAAACTTGAAACAATCTTATTCTACTACTGATCTCGTACAAGCTCAAAACAAAGACTGATGACTAATAAGAAAACTAGACAGAAAGAACAATAAGTTCTTATCAGAAAGTTGAAAGATTTCTCCTCAATGGAGTAGGTTGTCTATGAAGTTGGTGATGGACTGGTATGATGAAGATTCAGCTCTGAGATGTGCAGTGTTGCAGGGGATATCTTCAAGCTCACTCAAGCAAGCAGTGTAAGGGCTGCCAATTTGCAGGTCACCGAGCATCTGACGAAGATCAGAGGCTTCTTCCTTGAGCCTGGCATTCTCCAAAAGAACCTTTTCATGGCAGTCAGATAAATGGTTCAACTTGTCTATTAGTTTATGATTCTCTGTCCGAAGCCGAACCACCTGAGACCAGAGCTCATCGAGGTGCTTCTGTTTCCTCATCCGTGATCTACGAGCTGATTCTCTATTAGAAATCATTCTCCTCTGCCTTCTCTCATCAATAATACTCTTCTGTTGTTCCTCTGCTTCATCAGATGTTGAGTTGTAGCTAATACTCGAGGATTGTGCAAGGAATTCATGGCCGGGATAAGGGATGTGAGACAAAGGTAGGTTGCCTAGAAGGCCATTGAAATGATGGAGGGTCTGAAAGCTGTTTTGCATCATGCCAATGTTTGAAGGAATTTGAAAAGAGTTTTCAGGTGGAAAAAACTGGAGGCCAGTGATTTCACCAGGAATCATATCTGGAATTTTTTTGATAGTGGCTTCAGGGGGTTTGTCTAACAGATTACTGATGGAGAGGCAGGCAATAACAGCAGGAGGAATGATGGGCTTTTATAGGATGATAAAGTTGGAAAAGTGGGCCAATTTAGCAAAGTAAAGCTACAGTTGTTAGGCTTACATGAGCATAAGGTTTAAACAAATTATTGCAATGACCCCGTTAGTGAGCAGCTCTAGTGCTTTTATGTGGTGCTTGATATGCATCTAATGTGGATATAAACACGCGCAGGCACATATACATTTATGTGCTCAATAAGTGACAAGAAATCATGTCGTGGGTGAAAGAATTCAAAAGTAAAAACGAAGACTAATGGCGTAAAAGTCAATCTCAGGCAAGAACATTTCCTATGGGAAACTCACCACCAGACTACAGAAGCATAATGCATAAAACTCAAGCAGCCAATAACAACTTATGATTAGTGACGTAATGAAGGTTAACACGAAAAGGCAAATTCTCAAGTTACAATTTTTAAGTTCAGATTACCAAATTAATTAGAAATTTGATGACTCATTAAGCACTGGAATATTGGGTTGGAGGGACCCATTCAGGTTGTTCAGAACAAATCAGTTACCTAAATCAATGCTGCATCTATTTCTCCGAAGCATTTCATCAAACACCTGGTCTGTGCAGCATAACCATACCAAAAATCTGGCTTATGTTAGTTACGATTCATATTGATTGGCTCTGCCTGCGTTTTCCATTTTTGTTTCATTCATTTGCATGCGTCATTCAAGAACTAATGAATCTTATTCCAAACTCAGATGTGTTCTCTCAATGTTACAAGCAGAATTGCAGCACCGTACACCAACCCAATAAAAAAACTTGGATTAAAAAGTCATGCCAATCTCCTTCATCTCCACCCAATTATCCTACTTAAAGCAAAAAAGTCAGAAAACCCCAAAAAGAAGAGAAAATTGCTCCTAATGTCATAACCCCCAATGTTATCCAAATGATTATTTAAGCACACGACTCCACCAAGTGTCCGCAATAGAACACCAGAGTCAAGCTTTTCCATAGTTCAACAATAATTTATAAATATGCTTTGTTTTGATTAATTTATTTCCATTTGCTTATCTAATCTTTCCTTTTCTTTTCGCCTCTTCTACTTGAAACCCACTTGCAAATTAGTTTACAACAAGATCAGATCAAAAAGTCGAAAGCAATTGACAAATCCCTGATGACCTACTTTGCGAAACCAAACTTTTCCCCTTCCAATCACTAAAATATTTCGACTCCGGAGAAAGATAAACAGCATAATTCAAGTCATACATACCTCCTTTTCCTCCGGCTGATTAATAATTCCTTTTTGCTTATTTCGAGGCGATGCGGATGGAGTGGATAAGAGCGTGGGATGAAAATTAAAGTACAGTGTCACATCGAATCCAGATGGAAGCAGAAGAACTGAATTGGAGGTCGTAATTCTGTGATGAAGATGTACTAATTTAATCGGTGTCTTTTTGTTCCTTTTTAAACTGGAAAATCAGCTTCCAACTGCATTGTTCTAATCAATTGCTTCTTCGGATTTGGGCGAACGACATGAAGACAAGCGTACTTCACTTCAACTTCAACTTCAACGTCTTTTACATCTCGATCGTACCGCATGGCTTCCGATTATCTCGAAAGTTGTCTGCTTCGCCACTTTTTGATGTTGGGATTAAAATAATTGAATTTAGTTTGTTTCTGCTATACATTTGTTAATCTCAGCCCACTGTGTAAACCCAAAGTGTGCTTATTTGTTCATCTTTTGGCCACATAGTGTTAGAGCTATGCTCGGTACAAATATTTATTTCCAGACAAAAAAAATGAAAAAGAAAAAATCTAACGTGAACGAGTCAAAAGTTAAATATTGGTAAAACCTGAAGTCAGCTGAACTACTAAGATATCTATTTCTGATTTCGAAACTCTACATTTACATGTTCTTTACGTGTCATACTTAAAAGGGGACCCAGAAACAACACTAGTACAACTCAACCGAAAAGTCGCATATTAATTCCCTTTTGAGATTAGATGTTTAAATCATTGCAAACGAGCAGTTCAGTAGTAATTGACATATATCTCTAATCGAAGTCGTGAATTTAATCTCCCACCTTCACATGTTATATTAAAAAATAAATAAATCATTGCAGCTTCATATTTGTTTATTTATTTATTTTTGCAGCATCTTCATATTTATTGTCTTAAATAAAACTATTTGAATAGTAAATTAAGTTCTTTATTTAATATCAGTGGGTTGTATATGTCCAAAAACAATTTTCAAATATCACCTTTAAAATAATAAAGATGGGTGAAATCAATCTTGTTGTCTTTATGAACTTTGAAATTTTTATAATCAATTTGGGTCACCAGTAAATCTAAAAATTTAAATTAATAGATTAATAACTGATTTGTGAAGTTTCATCTCAAAACTAATTAATAATAAAAAAAGTAGCACATTTGTTATATCCCTTATTCATTTATTTTGCACATATAGGAGTGACGATTCAAATTGACGAACTTTTGATCAGAAATAAACGTCTTAATTATTTGATTTGTGTCCAAGTTGATCTTATGTCCCTTACCTTTCGAATGTTAGATCTTTTAATAGTGACATAGAATTTAGAAACATTATGCTGCATTTGGATCAAAATAATAAACATTAATGGAGATTTAATTTTTTTAAAATGGGATTATAAGTTTATTTTGGTTTTTTTTAATAAAAAAAACCCTCATTGCATCCTACAATGTTCATCAAGTTTTGATTAAATTATCATAACTTGAACCATGGTGTTATTGGATAATTAATCTTTCTAAGGTTGATTAATTCAAGGTCTATGATTCTTGAAATAGTCAATCGTACGACAAAAATTGATAAGATGGGATCTAAAGTATCTACAACTTATTTTCCTTGACAAGACGTCACTATTTTTTATTTTCCTCTCTTTCCTGAAAAACTTAAATATGTGTTAGGTCTATTTTAGAGAATATATCGTTGACATTAGTTCAATAACTAAATTATATAAAATATCGTAATTCATTATATTATTCCATTTGTAAGTTGTTGGGGTAAATTTATCAAACTATAAAGTCTATTCTTACAAAATCATCGGTTAGAGGTATTTTTTTAAAGGATATTTCTTTAAAGGATGTGTTAGATGGTGCACTATAACATGCACTAAAGTTGCATTAAAAATGTGCTACATTTGATAGAGCTATTTCAACGTGGCATACGACGAAGATAGGATGGAAATAATGCGGCCAAGCGCATTGCAGGCCCATGCATATAGCATAGCACGACCATAGGCATACTGCAGTCGTAGCGCGGCTTGCACAGCCAGCACAACCATAGCGCGACCCTTGCACGAATAGCGCAACCTATTATTCGGCCAAGCGCGTCCATTCACCATGCGTTCACACTATCGCACTCCAATAAATAGAAAGGGTGCATAACCTTCCAAGGTGCGTCATTATCTCTCAAGTCACTCTTTACTTCTCTCATCTTAAGTTGATATACTAACTTAAACATCATGTCGGCATCCACTCACCTTCTCTTTTTGTAGGTCGCTTTCACATCGACTTCCAAAGCCAATATCTTGTGAAGACTATCAACTCTTTCGGTATTCCAAACGATAAGATCTCACCCTTCCCCTGTTCACAACCTATCGAGTTTCGGCTTCTCCTAGCTAGACCCAACCTCTCATTGATCACTTTGCGGTCGATCCGGTTCACCGACTCCCAGTCTGACTAGCTTCCCAACAATTGCATCAACATAAAGTTATTTAAATAAACTTTTAATTAAGCTATTATTCGTTTATAATAACACATAACTGTCAAGTCATAATTTCCTTTCGATTTGAAGGAGAATCTAACAAAATGTTTTATTTATATAATAGAGTATAGCTTAGTAGATAAAATAACTATTACCATCCTAAAAATCAATGGACCATGCATCCTATAATTATTGGTACAACAAATATGATGTCATGGGGATATAAACCTTCGGCTTCATCCTCAAGAGAATGAGCAAATGTACTTAATGTTGAACTATGCTCATGTTCACAATACTAATTCTTGATGTACGATCCAGACTTGTGCGACATGTCAACAGGTGAACGTAAGCCTAATGTGAGCATGGATGTCAATCTAACCTTGCATCGTCTGATGCTCAACCATACACTCCAAAACTTAAGTTAGTGTTTAGTTCGAGCTAGCRTTAATCCAAGCTATGTTGAATGYAAGAGATTATGTATCTTTGAGAAGGTGCGACTCTATCTTRTTAGAGAGGATCATTGGGAAGTGCYGCAATYCACCACAACACATGTACCTATCATTTAGCAGATATTTCGTTGACAATCAAAAGATTATTTGCCAGCAAAATTGACGTTTCACAAAGGTTAACAAATTTCTTGTCAGGTAGAATCTTTCCCAGTCATAAATGAGTTACGTCTTGCTTTTGAACACGTGGGCCCTTCATCTTCATTATCCGTGTGTCTAAATTGAGGTGGGACACACATGCCTCACGGTAGAAAGCCACGTGTTTGTATTGATTTTACACTTTAACACTGTAAGATACTTATGTTTCTCCCGCACCAACACATTTTTAACTAAAAATTTTTCATTTATAGTTTTATAAATTACTCCATAGTTTTTATCCCTTTTATATTAAGTGGAGCAACAACCACTTAAGGGATTTTGAACAGTTGGTCCATTTTAGTTTAGGGCGACGCACCTTCCTCGCGGCGGCGTGGCGCGAACTCAACCCCAATTAGCGGGCTGCCCAGTGGCCCGGGCCCAGCCCACGGCTCAACTTTCTCTCCTCTTTTATGGTATTTTAATGCCAATTATTGAAGACAAAGGACAACAAAAATAGGGATAATAATGGTGGGTTTTATAGTTGATTCCGTTTCTATTTTCTTTATTTAACTGTTTCACTTTTCTTTTTTGAACATAAACGACACAGGTCATGTCACAATCTTTTTAGTACACTCTCATGAACTCAAATTTACAAAAACTTTGAAAAATATCAGCACGCACGTTAAAATATGTATCTTTTGCTGATTTTGAAAATAGTAAAAAAAAACGTACAAAATCGTCATTTCAGAATCCTTTGTCTTCACCTATTGTTGACGCTTTCCCGAGATCTCGTCAAATATATATCAATCCTCTAAATACAAAAAGAGATCGACGGATCAACGTGCAAAACAGATTGAAACTAGGACCGATGTAGCTTTTGCCACACGGACTCCGATGCTTAAGTTAGTATCAGAAGTCGAGTGCAGAGAATGTTCAGGCGTACCTTTTGGGGTTTGGCTCATCTCTTATTTATAGTCGTCCAATCCTCATCCCCTCCAGATTTGTCCTAGCCGAATCTTAAATCTCCAGGCCCGTTACTTCGTTGTCGGTTTTATGTCGAATTGAGAATCAATGCAAGTTAATACGGGTGTAACTGCGAAACGGTCGGATGGATCGTTATAGTTCTCGGTCGGGGGCCCGAGAACTGCTCACCGCCGGCCCCCTTTCCTGGCTCGTGCTTTCTTCTCGAGTTTCTTTCGGCCTCCCATCGCTTGGTCTCTTCTCTTTTTATCTCCTCATAACCCCTATAAATTTCACGATTTTTTTTAGAGTCATCCAACATGGGACTGTTGCAAGTCAATCAAGTTCAATTTTAAACTTTTTAACCGGACTAGCATTATTTCAAGATCTTTCTCATGTCGATATAATTCAAGTAACAACCTCCCTCTCTRCTTACTTTTTAGAACATCCAATGTGTGGAACCATAAGAAAACATAATAACATTACAAATCATAAGGCTAGACGAACTTTATAACTTTATTATTATTATTGTTATTATATGCCTTTGAATGTAATTATTGGAGTAGAGAAAAATTAAGAGTATGGTGGGTGTATGGGGAAAATTGTACGAACAGCCCTGTACCTATGTCCACTGTCTCCAATTAAACAGCCCCCTCCACACTCCCTCGTCTTTTGACTTATTTTCTTTATCCTTCATCTCCTCCTCTCGTTTCTTCCCTTGACTATTCCATCTTCATTTTTCAAGATTGGTCGTACGGATATCAACTGTCGGCCATTCCTTCCCCAAGAATTACTTACCACTGTTTGATCATCAAATCGATCGAGTTTGGAATCCACGAAGTTCGGATGAAGTGTGTCGAAGTTCGAAGTATCGACAAACAAGTTAGTATTCTATCCGACCTATTGTTCATAGAGAGATTGGTTTCGCGTGTACCTCATGTGAAGAGCGGGGGTCTCTATTTATAGAGGTGAATTCTGACAGGGCTTTCGACAATGTTCCAACGACTTTATGACATTTTGGAAAATTGCGACGCATTGTCCGAGAACATCACGTTGTCTTTGCGCCTATTGGTGTTCTTCAAGGTAGTTTGATAGGACACATGTAGATCTACTCGGCTAACAATTGTCGAGCTAAAGAGACTCATGTCCATCAAGAAGTTAGAATCTCTTTGCTATTTTATATATGTCAATTACCATTTAGCTATGCTCACTTTTGCACACACTTAACATTTAYTTTTTTATACAAAACTTTTGAGGATTTTTTACACCTTTCTCCATAACATTAATAAATCACTTCCATAAATTTTAGTGGACAATATATATATTTTTTCATAATAATAAAGTACTATATCATACCAAAGTACTCTCAAACATACTTTAGTCATCAATTATGTCAAATTTCTTGAATTTAGTCACATTTAATTTCTTTTGTCTCGAGAAAATATTTTTCAAATATAATGGTAAAAAATGTGTATATATATATATATATATATATATATATATATATATATTACACGCTTCTAAATTCTTTCAAAAAAACTGTTATATTTTCGTAATTAGCTATAGAAACTGTATGTAACAATAACTATTAAAATAATGGATACAAAAATAAATCTCCTGTGAAATTTGGTTCTCGAACGAGACAAAATCCCCCACGAATGCAAGCATACGGTTATTTCTTAAAAGTTGGTACTAAATAGCAAATAATGGGGTATATTTATTTTTTGAATATCTCTAAATAATAATGTAAGAATATTTATCTCTTTATCATTCGGCACCTACTTTTACTAATTGTCTATAAAAATTTTATAAGTAAGAACGATAGATTCTTAAAAGGAACAAAATTACTTTTTATATATTTCAAAAAATTAATAATTTATTAAAATTTTATTAGTGACCAACACAAAAATAAGTGCGATCAACCAATTTTTGATAGTATAGTAAAAATAATAATAATAATGTACCCTAAACGCAAGTTTGGCTGYCACTTTTCTTTCCCTTGGCGTATGTTGGTTATGGTTTAAATCCACTACCGTTTTGTGGCTATGGTTGTGGACATTAAAAAGTTGCCTCTTATTTTCTATTATTATTTATTTTTATAAAGATGAAAGTTGCCTTTTGACGTACACGTAGCACGTAAATATATTCATATACAAAACCAAACCAAGTGCCTACTGCCTCGTGATATTAATATCCAATCCCTATCCAAAGCTTCCTAACATTGTTATCCAAAACAAATAAATTATTCTTTATTCATGTATTTAGAAACGCATTTGATTTTCTTTAATTCTTCTAGATTTTGGTTAGATATCCTTAAAGTATTTCAATCCATCGGTTGGATTCTGTGTGTTTATATTTAATATGGCACTAGAGCTAAAAAACTCAATCGAATATCTGGTTAAAAAATAGGATCCGACCACAATCGATGAGTCAAGATAGTCACAATCTTGATGAGACATGTTAAGAGACCTTAGAAAGGTATAGACATGGGTTGGGCTACTCCCCTTTGAGATGTAACCCTTTGAATATTAATATGGTATCAGGGTAGGAGGTGTTGTGAGTGCACATTGTTGTTTTCTCCTCAATTATTGTTGATTTCCATTTGTTGGGTATTGTACAAATTATCAAGTCCACGAGCGAGGGAGAGCATTAGATATCCAATAAGTGATTAAATTTACCTTAACTCATCGGATTAAGCTTTGATGTTCATTGATAGTTCATTCATCTTTAATATATATTTCCCAACACTTTAGTATCTATCTCTAACTAAAAGATCACAAGTTCGAATATCCACTCCCCTGTACGGAAGATTTAAAAAAAAAAAATCAGCTAAGTTTTTCACTTTTCTTAAACACATGTCTGAAAATTATTATTTTCATGCCTTATTTTGGTAGGAATTCGAACATAGTATTTTCTTTTAGTACATAGGACCTTCTACTCTAATACCATCTTAGATATGTTTAATTATCAATTAACTCAAAAGCTTAAACGGCTGGATTATGTAAATTTTTATAGAATATATAACACTATTTTATAGCAAAATCACATTTTTATTTTCTATAAATTAAGTTTGTTTTTTCGTAATTTCTTTGATATGTTTTTTACTACTTTTAGAAGAATTATTAGCTAAATTACAAAAACATAAAAAAAAAAAAAAAATCTTTTCAGTTTTCAAATTTTGACTTAATTTTGAAAATGTTTTATAAAAAATTAAACAACAAAATAAAGAAAAGTTTCTTGTGTTTATAAGTTTAATTTTTAAAAATAAAAAATAGAAAACAAAATAGTTATCCAACTAGATTTAATTTTCAAATTTTGGTTGAGATCTTGAAAACTTTTTTAAATAATAGATATCAAAACAGAGTAACACATATAAGGAGTTGTACTTATAAGCTTAATTTTTAAAATTAAAAAATAAAATAAAAGTTTTGTCATAATAATAGGTGGGATGAAAGATTTGAACCTCTGACTATATGTTCAGAATGACCGCTACTCAGAGATCTTAATCAATCCAAGATAATTTTAAATATTTTATCAAATTAAACTATAAATTTTAAAGGATGAACAACCCACTTAATTTAAATTATTCATCTCAAAAATATTAATTTTGAGTTAATTTAATAAATTAAAGAGTTTTATTCTTTATTCTACACCTCTCTTAATAATAAAAAGAAAATTTTTAAACTTATACATTCTACTTGTTTGGTAGTTGGTGGTAAGGTAACATATTAAAGGTAGCAGATTTGTTGCCAAATTGCCAGCCACTAGACGTGCCACAATGATCAATCTACATCCAACGCCACAAGTTTATTATATAAATAAAACTACTTACATTTTAAAAGAGGAAAATCTTGAAAAGGACTAGGCTCAAGTTATCATTATTTTATTTATATATTGGCTACTTTATGTTAAAAATATTGAATTTACCTTAATTGATTAAACCATAATTTTTGTTCAGGTTCGATTTAACCCGGTATCAAAATAGATCATTTTAAATTTAAATTTTGATAAATACTATTTATTCCTCAATCAATTCAATAGTTCATTTAAGGAATAGAGTAATAATATTTGAGTGGAAGAGTAACAAGAATACAATTAAAATAATTGTATAAAAGTACTACAAATATTTTATATTATAAGTAATTTGGTTGAAAATGAAGTTTTTTTTTTTACATGTATATTTAAATTACGAAGATAGAGTTTTTTTTAGTACAACATGTTGGGGAGGGGATTCGAACTCACAACCTATTGGTTAGAGATACATGTCCTCGCTTTGACAAATTACGAGGACCAAAATATTTTTTTTTCCTTTTGAGAAGTTTAAAGTAGTTATTCCATCCATTTTTTTAGCCATACTTAAAACTTATAATCCATGAGTTAATTTTTTGAGCGATAAATTATATTTCCACAAATTAAAAAAAAAAATATATATATATATATATATATATATATATCTTTTTTTAAATTTTATCTTAATGATTTGATTATATATGCTAAAGATTTCCAACAGAAATTTCTATTTTCTAAAAATTGCTGAGTTGGGCTCATAGTGGACCGTAACCCCATGTTCGCTGCATAGGCCCATGAAAGCGCTGAAAAGTTGTAATGATAGCAATTTCTTAAGAATATTTACAATATAACCAATTAATTAATTAAATTATGTAGTATAATTGAACGAGATGAGATTAGTTCAGCAGTAATTGATATATGTCTCAGATCAAGAAATCATGAATTCGAATCTCCCATTCACTTATTGTATTAAAAAAGAACTCATCAATTGCTCAATAAAAAGAAAAAAAAAAAACATCATCAAGACGTTAAGCTCCCTCCACCCGTGCATACTTGGAAATTAGATGCGGATGCATCTTGGTTGGAAAATTTACAGCGAGGTGGCTTTGGATGGATGCTACGAAACTGGAGTGGTGAAATTGTTATTGTTGGATGTACTTGTGTTCGGGAGAAGAGGAGCATCAAATTCTATGAAGCTATTGTTATTCAGATTTGGGTATCATGACGCTCGAAATTGATGAGAATAGAGTTTGCGACTCTGGTTCTTTCAATGAAGTGCACTTTATTATTTTTTTGTTTAATATTATTATTAAAGTAAACTATAAAATGTTAAAGGAAGAAAAGTAAAAAAATTAAGGTCATCATTTTTACTATAACTTTCAATTTCATCGACCTTAAATTTAGATAAGTTTGACAAATTTTACCTTAAACTTAAATTAAGTATTACAATTTTTATTTTTCGAAAAGCTACGTTTGAAGAACCATAAAAGAAAAAACACATATTTTCATGTGTGTGGTTAGTAAATTATAAAATATATATCTTGTATGAAATGAATGAGACTTTTTTTATCTAGAGTTATTTTATTTGTAATTTATGAGTTATGAGAAAATTATTCAATATCAATCTTGTATTCGATGACTTAACTATGCGACAAATTTGATTTTGATTGAAATTAACAAGTTTGGATAGATTTCCCTCTTGATACTTATTAAAATTAGTAAAAATTGAATAAAAGGTAAAAATTATATATTTGTCTAAACCTAAGGTTGAATTTTATGAAATTGATAACTTTGGTTGTGAACTCTCAGACAAAAATGAATCGTATTCTCTAAAATTGTATGATCAAAATTTAGATCTAATAACCATTTTGCAGTATTCCGTGTATTTATTAAAATGTAAACCGCATCTTAAAAATAAAAATAGTTAGTTTTTAAAAGCTTATTTTTATTCCTAAAACTTAAAGAGTTTTTCTTTTGTTTTTAAGAAAAAGTAAAAACATATTAAATAAATTATGCATAACTTTATGGTTAGTAGAGAACGTCGTATTTTTACCACATTTGAAGTAGATTAATTAGAGATAAATTATGAGTCGGATGAAATTACAAAATAAAAAATGAAAGAGTTATGGAAGGCGAAAATATAATACAATTACGAAAAAACCGTATCCATGGAGCTGAAATACACCGAAGGCCCAGATATACGGTAACGGTAACACGTAACACTAAGCAGAGGGAAAAGGGAGAAAGTCGACACGTAGTTTCGGTGGTTTCTTTCCATCGTCAAGGCGTGCCGTGATTTCGCTATGGAATTTCTACTCATATGCACGGAGGAAGAATAGGAAGCTGAAGAAGAGGATGGTGCTCGGTTTCAGCATTCAAGCCGTATTGGATTTGGTCGTCGCCGGGATTTCTCTCGTCATCGGTTTGGGAATTTTCGCCCTTATTGCTTCCATTCTTTGCTCTGCCGCTTTCCTGCAGAGTGCCAAGGATGTCTCCTAATCCGCTGTCCGATCGGAGGTACACTCTTCTGATCTTCTCAATTTTCATCTTAAGCTCGAATCGTAACCGTGTCCGATTTGGTTCATCGTCTGTTTGATCTGAATCTTGGACCCTAGCTTTAATTCGACCTGTACTTTAGCCTGTCTGTTGTTTAATTAGTAAAAAAAATGGAAAGTTAGACTCGATTGCTTGTTTGCTGTTCTTCCTCTTTCGAATTTCACCGTATTTTTCCCGGGAAGATCAATTTCTTCGGTGATTAAAGCCTGCTAGATGAGAAGGACGGGAATAGCAAGAAAAAGGTCGGACTCAACGCAATTGATTTGTGTAATCTGTATTTAATTTTTCTTTTTCTTTCTCGAATACACCATTCCACGGATTCCATCCGGATCCGCGACGAAACCTAAAGGCCTGTAGAACCCTAGCACGCGAGGCTCCGAATACAATGCGATATTGGAAATTCCTCTGCGCAGCAGGTCCTCGATTATCCTCTCCATCACTGCCTTCCCGAGACCAAGCCCTTGGAAGGAAGGGTCCACCACCACATCCCATATAATCGCGTTGAACACGCCGTCGCCTGTAGCTCTAGCGAACGCCACCGGCCGCTGCGTTTTACTGTATTGGATCCACAGCAACGCGTCCGTGTTCTCCAATGCCGTCCTGATCTTATCCGGATCGCGTTTGGGGAATCCGACGGCCGCGAAGACCGAGTTCAGGTGGTCGAGGTTGAGGTCGGAGACGGTGCGGTGAAGGACGAATCCTCGGGACTCGAGGTCCTTGTCGGAGACGCTGTAGCTAGCATTGGCCGGCGACGATTGAGCGGAGACGGAAACGACGACATTCCGGGGATGGGCGGAGATGGTACTATTGAGGCGAACGGAGCAGGAGAAAGGGACGGAGCTGATTCCAGGCAGTAGCATTGCTTGAGGAAGAAGAAGAAGGAGCAATAGGGTTCGTGAAGGAAGGTTACCTGAAAGTTTTGGTTCATGTAAGCGACGCCATGGAAGTGAGTTTAGCCTTTAGAAATGCTTGGAACTTGTGGTGGTAATGGAGGCTTCGTATGTAAGATCCACAGCAGTCGTTTGGAATGGGAAGGCTTTTTTGCTTTCGATGGATAAGTGGGCCTCCTGTTTCGGACGTAGAAGCCAGAATCACTGTAAATTCTCAATCTGCATAATTTAGATGTTTAAATTGATTTTGTTTGAATTTAAAACCTTATGTCTTAACCGCTAAACTATGTTTATATTGGTGTATATTTAACGTATTTAGTTTAATTGTGCTATTAGTTTTTGATAATATGTGTATTAGGAGACCTATTTTACCATTAGGATCTTTAAAATGTTTATGAAACATAGTAATTTTCTTCACAAAAGAAAAGTAGATTGCAAACAGTTAACTCTGAGTAAGATCTTATATTCTCTTCAATTAGAGAATTGAATCTCTACCCCACAAATTATCCATGGTTTCTAAACTTTACCCTTTTAATTTGAAGTAATAATGGGTAAAAAGTGTTCAACTGATTAACGTATATACCTCTTGATCAGAGGTTTGAATTTTCACTCAAATATGTTGTTGAAATTAAAATAAAGAAAAAAAGTAACATTAACGGTAAATGGTTCAATCAAATTATTGCGAAGTACCTCGAAATCTTTGAAGCCGACAATTTATTTCATCAGTTTCTGCCAAATATTAAGTTGAGCAGAATAGGTTACAGGCAATGTCGGGTTGTTTGGCTTGGAAGGTCTTGTTGAGTTGTGAACTCTACACTCATACGCTTGCATCACCTTCAAGTAATTGAATTATCTCACTCAATCTATCCGAGTCTAGCACATGTTCCAGAAAAAAATATATATATATAAAAACTGATTTAGCCGAAAATTTGCACCTATTCTAAAGGCAATTAAGATTTAAGAGTGGAAATTTTGAACTTTTGATGAATTTTCTTACATCAATTGGTTTCTTCTATAATTGAGCCTGCAACTTAAAGATCGATGCAAGGAATAACCCATGATTCAAGGGGGGGAATGACCATTTATTATAGTTTTGCTTTGCAGTATGCAAGCCAATATGTCAGCTTCAACGAATCAATCAACCCACCCACAGCCATACCATGAAGACACAGAGAAAAAGACAGACGAAAGCCAAAGTTGGTTAATGTTTTTAAGGATTGATTTCTTTGATTATTACCACCAATGTCGTTTGGTGACTTGCTCTAATTTTTTTTAATCCTTATACAGCCAATGGGGTTAACTTTTCTCTCTGTGTTCTTTTTTGGGTTTCGTTTGGGAAGACCCAACAACCAGACCAATATTAGTAGTTGCATCCTCTTTTGACCCCAAGACATGTCCATTCAAAACACTCAAACGCAGCCATGCAAGAAAGCTGCTAAAAGTGCTACCTTTAAGCTTTAACAACATTACCAATCTCAAATCCTTCCTGTATAAAAGTTTGATGGGCATTGCCAATTGCCATCTCTCCTCCCACTCAAGAAAAAGTTGTGCAAAAAGATGGCAATCTCAAATCTCTCTCACAGTCACAGCTTGGTTCATGGACTGATGATGCTTTGTATTTTTTTCGTTCTATGCCACTGCTTGGTTGCGACAGGTGACCCCCCATTGACGTTGGATTACTATGCCAAAACTTGTCCCAATGTGTTGCAGGTTGTGAGGAAAGAGATAGAATGTGCAGTGCTTTCTGACCCACGTAATGCTGCTTTTCTTGTCCGCTTGCACTTCCACGACTGCTTCGTCCAGGTTCATCTCCACATCCAATTCACCTTCTTTGTCATACAAAAATATCTTATTTCTCCGTCGCTTAAATTAGTTACCGAGTTCAATTTTGTATCTAATAAATCTATGAAGTTTTAACTTTGTATCTATAATCTTTGATCTATTCGATGTTTCTGACTCAAAATTGAAAGTAGAAATATGTTAGACACAAAATTGGATGTTTAATAACTTATTAGACATAGTCTAAATTTATAAGTTAAAGGCTTTTCCATATCAGAGTTTGTAACTTGAAATTTATGGCCCCAGTCCTGGTTAACTTTTTGAATGACCCAAGCCTGCTTTTGACTGGTCATGATTTAGACATTTGTAGTTCARTTTCTCTGTCTTTTAACGTTTTGCCATTGTTCAGGCGTTCAAGTTTTATTCCTGATTTCTGATGCACTTGGGAATTCTGAACTACTTTGTGTGGATTGAGTTTTGTTTCTTTATAATTGAAGTTGTGCAAATCAAAATAATTGTTAGTGTTTGGAATAGGGATGCGATGGGTCGGTTCTACTGGACGACACAATAACATTACAGGGAGAGAAAGAAGCTCCCACCAACAAACACTCCCTCCAAGGCTTCACAATCATTGACAGGATAAAGAATTACCTTGAATCAGAATGTCCTCGGATTGTTTCTTGTGCAGATATACTCACTATTGCAGCTAGGGATGCAGTGATTCTGGTAAATATTAACTCCAAATCTAAGCCAAATTTTAGAAACTAAAATAAAGATTCGAGCACGAGGAAGAAACTTATAATATCGTACTCATGGTTATTTTGGCCAATTTATCTTCCAATATGCTAGTTTCAACAATTCTCTTTCTTTACATTTCTTCTTAGCTGCTTGGCCTGCAGTAGGTATCTGGTTCACGTTCACCGCGCATTATGACTTTCAACTTAAATGGTTTCAATTTCAACCAATCTGTAGTTGATAGTCAAGGTTGTGTAATTAATACTTGGGCTGATATTATTAACCGTGCTAATCTTGGTATGAAAGTTATGCATGAACGTAGTGCTCACAACTTCCCTCTAGACCTAGTTGTTGTTGAAGTTCCATCTATCAATGGATATGACTTCAGCTTTAGTGTGTGGGAGGATTTGGTCATGGAGATGGGGAAATAATCCTCTTGTTTTTTGTTTTTGAAATTTGGCGAAGAATTCAAATGTTTCTTTACTAACTTAGTAAAGAAATGACGGAGAAGAAAATTGAAAACAAAATAGTTATTAGCTAGAGCCAAAATTTTTGTGTGTTAATTCACTAAAACCATAAGCAGATTTACTTTGATTTCGAAACAGGCTATTGGTAATTTCATCTACATCTAAATGATGAATCGTTGAGCAGAAACATATCATTGTTCTTAGAAGTTAGATTTTGGATATGAAATCATTCGTGAGTTTCAAAATATTCAACGATGGAATTGATTGTTTTGAAGGTGGGCGGACCTTATTGGGATGTTCCTCTGGGAAGAAAGGATTCCACAACTGCGAGTTATGAACTTGCAGAAACAAATCTTCCCACCGCCAATGAGGGGCTTCTCAGCATCATCTCCAAATTTCTTTATCAGGGTTTCTCTGTCACTGACATGGTAGCGCTATCAGGTATTATAGATCTCTAAATTTGATTAATTTTATATCTAGTAGATCCAGGGCATTCACGCCACCAACTTTAACGTTTACGTGGCATGCTGACTAGCTAGTGACTATATTATATGAAGATTACGTGACGGGAGTTCAAGTGTTTAATAGTGTGAGTGATAAATTAATAAAATTATCGATAAATATCTATTAGACACAAAATTAAAAGTTTAGAGGTTAATTAGATAAATTTCGGGATCTATTAATTTTTTTTTTCAAAATATAGAGACTAAAACACAAACTAGAATGTCTTTCACTAGCCAAGTTATAAAAGCTATAAAAAAAAATGATTTTAGAAACATGCTTTTATCTTGAAAACGAACAASTAATCAAAACTATTATCTAATGGGACCTGCCACGAGTTATTTATATAACTTAAGATGTATATATTCCGCTAATTCAGCAACTTTTTGTATTAAAAATAGACCCAATTTAAATGGAGAGAAAACAAAAGATTCTCCACAGTCTGCCATGTACTATTCCGACGGCAACAATTTAAATTTTTTTACTCTATGTCAGAGGCTACCTTAATGGAAGTCATGATATTTTCTACCGTAGATGAAATTAAAATATTTAGCAATCATAAGATTTAAAATCCCTAAAAATATAACATGACTGTCAGATGTTATTAGCACACTTCTTGAAAGTCCTACCTTGACATAATATTATTTGCTATGGACAACCGATATCTTCCTATTTCAACAATGATAATGATATCGTCTACCTTGCTCCTGTGGGGCAGCTCGGTTGGTATGGATTTGTAGTCTCTTGGCCATACTGGTTTAGAGGTTTTGTGAACTTAATACAAAAAATGTTTAATATCTCTTGAATCTGGGCCTTGGGATAGTCGCATATGCGCCTGAGTATAGGGGAGGAAATGATACCGTCAACCTTGGGCTACTTTTGGTGATTTATGAATGTTGGACTTTGGTTGCACTCTCAACAATTATTAAGGTGATTTATGACTTCGTCTTTGTAGGAGCGCACACCATTGGAATGGCGAGGTGTGAGAATTTCAGGGCAAGGATTTATGGGGATTTTGCAGCAACTTCTAATGCTTACAATCCAATTTCCAAGCCATATCTTGAGAAGTTGAGGTCTGTTTGCCCCCCAGTTGGGAAAGCTGCAGATAATAACATAACAGCAATGGACAACGTGACACCAGAGCTCTTTGACAACTCCTATTTCCACATCTTGATGAGAGGAGAAGGGATTTTGAATTCAGACCAGGAATTGTATTCCAGCCTTCTGGGAATTGAAACCAGGAATCTGGTGAAGAAATATGCTGCAGACCCACTTGCTTTCTTCCAGCAATTCTCTGATTCCATGGTGAAGTTGGGAAATATCACCAATTCTGATAGCTTTTTCACTGGGGAAGTCAGGAAAAACTGCAGGTTTATCAACACCTAGAACAAGGGAAAAATCATTGTCGTGTTTCTAATTTCTATAAAGGAATAATAATTCTAAACTACACTTTTATAAAATGATCATTTTGCAAATTGTTTGTGTGGGTGCGACCATTGTTAACGCATAGGAGTTTTATCTACAGTGCAGGCAAATCACAAGGTATATGATTTTTTTAATTTGTTTCTTGTTATGTTTTGTATTCTTGGATTTGAATGGAGAAACTTTGTCAGAGTTTGGAATGTCAAAAATTAATGAATATCTAAAGCTTCGACTTTCATTGGTTTGCAATGAAATCAACCTTTTGAACTAGAAGGAAAAGAAAAAAGAAAAAAGAACTTGAAAGTGGGGTTATTTTAGTCCACACTGCAAATAATTTGATTTGATTTCTCTTTCTGAATCAGTCAAGAATCATAATGGGTGAGAGTTCCACCCAAACAAGCCCTCTGGTACACCCATATTTCAAAATTACATTAAATATGATTTTTAGAATTATAGTCAAAGGAAATAAAATAATTTGAAACTTTGAGAGGTTGAAATAAATTTCTTTGAAAAATATCAACATGTCGCCCATTTCTGGAGAGAAATGCCAAAAAAAAGATAGAGAGAGAGAGAGAGGGAGAACTTTTATGTTTTTAAAAAAATCAAAGAGTTTTTAAATTTTGAATGGCTAACTAAAAAAAATATTAGGAAACATAAATGAGAACGTTGAATAAATGATAYATACATGAAAAATTTAGTCAACCATATTTAAGCAATGTTTGAATAGTTTGCTTCAATATTAATTATCTTAATTTGATTCTTAAGTACATAATGTTCTTTGAAATAAAATAAGACGTATTTATAATTTAATTGAGAAAAATGGACGAAGACTAAATCCAAAGAAACATAATGTGGTTGTGACTTTTTGGGAGTATATTCTCTTCAATCCCCAAAAAAGTCTAGCTGTTAATTGATTCAATTGTACCTTCCACTTCACTTAAGGCTTGTAATTTCAATTCCCCCTTCCCTCTTTGCTTGTAGTAACAGGATTGTTCTATGAATAATTCAAAATTTGTTAGGTAAACAAACATAATGAAGTTGAATTAGATAATAGAACCATAGATTAATTCTAAATATATTCAAGATTATGGATTTCTTTAATAAAAAGTGAAAATAAAACTAGGGTAGTTTTAAAAGTAACGATTAAATAAGGTTGATAAATTGTAGGGATCGATGCGATTTGCATAAATCATGGGCATTCTACACTATTTTCCTACAATTGTCGACGTTCCATAGGATTATAATGTTGGCACCTGTTAGCTATGTGGAAATCATGCATGTATTGTATTTTAATTATCTGTTTCTTTTTTTTTCATTTTTCTCTCTTCCTCCCTTACTCGCTAACGAGCATAACATAATGTTAAATTTATCTTCCTCACTGTGGTGGTTTGGTCCAGGCTTCCAGCACTTGTAAAAAGGAGAAGAGAAACGCAAATAAACTTCTTTTTAAGGGGTGAGAATTCGAATTCATAACCTTTTGGTCAGTGCCTCAACCTCGTGTTATAGAGTAGTTAAACATTAAAATCAATATTTTAAATTTATTAAAATAAAATAAATATTCTAAAAATCCTCAATTAAATCACGAGCAAATTTAGTAAATTTTGTAACTAGCTTGAAGAAAAATACTTTAATGTTAAGATTTTTTTTTTATTTAAACTACATTTTAAAAATATTTATTTTTAGTCCAAGGAGCCTAGCAAGTATCAACCGGTCAAGATATATTTTCCCAATTAAAAGAGTTGAGTTTAAATCTCTACCTCTATATATTGTTATACTAGAATATATGGATTTTTTTACTTCAATAGAATTGGGTTTCAATTTTAGAAATAAATAAATCTAAAATATTTTTAGATTTATTTATTTCTAAAATTGAAACCCAATTCTATAGAAATAAAAAAATCCCCGATTTGATTGTGGAGGAGACAAGGGGGAACTTTATTTTTTCTCTCCAACTTTATTTCTTTTAGAAATAGGTGTTAATTACTGTTAAACTATATTTATATCTACAAGTCAAATCAATTGTTTTTTTTTTATTTATTGTTTCTCGTTTCTTTCTTTTGAAAAAAATAAGAAACAAAATTGCATTTGGTAATTATTTATTATTTCATGTTTTTTTCTTTTTCACAAAAAGAAAAGAAAAGAAATAGAAATATGTTTAATAACTCTTTCATATTTCTTGGCTTCTAAATTTTAAAATAACAAATGTAAAAATTTTACATGAAAATTAAATATTCATTTTTTTAATGTTATACTGGCTTTTTATATATATTTTACATTTTATAAGTAAAAAATGTAAAGTAATATTTTTATCTATGCTATTGAATTTTTTTTTAACATAAACAAAAATAAGAAACTCATTTCGTTGTTTTTAAATCTCTTACACAATTTTAGAAACGTTTGTAGAAATAGAAAATTGAAGTGNAACAGGATTTTGTCTGTTCAATCGGAGTTATCCCAACACTCATAACATTACTGATTATTTCACCTTTTCAAATGTGAAGCTGTCATTACCCCAAAACTAGGCGTGGTCAAATGGATAAAGTGTTGGAAATTTATGAGCAAGCCAAGGCCAAGCACTACAGCTTATAAAGTGGTTGTGAAGTCAATATTTTGGTTTAAGTTTAGGAAAAATGCAAAATTTGACTGTTTCTTTCCCATTAAAGGAGGGAAACCAGCCCTCTATATTTTCTTCCTCCATATTTATCTTTCAACTTTTAAGAAATACAACATTAACCTGTCAATATATAACTTTTTTCCTTCAATTAATATGGTATCTTTCTTCACAAAATTTAAATATTCTATAAATGAATATGAAGAATAAATTAGTAGGCACGTACGCATTTTTTCCATCCATGTTCTTAAATAACAGGAAAATTTTAAAATTTTGTGAATATAATTATAGTTCAATTGGTCAAGGCATTACGGAGATTGACTATAAAAAAGAAATCTATTGAATTTAATTATGAAAATAGATTACATGCTAATTAACAATTATAGTGAGTTCGTGATGGGTAATTGGCATAAATATAAAATCAAGTGGTCATAAGTTCGAACCCTATGAGTAGAAATTAATGTAACAAATGAATGATTATTTGATACGGATTTTTTCACTGTAAAATTAATAACTTGAATTATACCAAAGAACTATGGGTGAAACCATTAATAAATTATGAAAATTCAACTAATAAAACATACCAAGCACAAAGAATTACTCAAAATAAATGTAAAGGACTAAAGGTATCTATAAATATTAAGGGGAAAAAACTAATCTATCCAGCATGACTCTAAAATTCAATATCCAGAAATTTATATTATTTATGAATAAAAATGCTCATAATTTGCTACAATAAAATTTAAAAAAAAAAAAGACTTGAACTTATCACAAATGGTTAAGATAGATATAACTTCTTATGGTAGGGATTTAAATTTTCATGGGGGCACGTAGATGATAGTTCCAAATGTATCGTCCTGATCCCTTTTTCAAATAAACTACCATAAATATTGAATTATATATATATATATATATATATAATTCAATATTTGTGATTTTAGTAAAACACGTGACGGTGTAGATTTGCATTCATAACTTCTTTGTCGAAGATAAGCTATAAGTTGATAGATTAAATATTTACGATTACATCAAACGAATCCATACGAAAGATTACTATCACAACCTCGTTGGCGCCTTAGATGGTAGTGATTGAAATCACGACTCGACTTGAATCATGATACTAAAAAACTAAAAAAGATAAAAGAATTTTGAATTATCATGGTAATTCTGATTTGAGTTATTGAAATTTGAAACAAAATAAATAAATGCAGGATTTTGATTTAAAAAAGAGAACGAAGTGAAGGAGAAGCGCATGGGATCTCGATCTAATTGAAATTTCCTTCTTGTTGGGATGTTGTTCTCGCTTTGCGGGAAGATCTTCATAATATTAATTAATTACGCGAAACAAATGTTAAATTTCTGAAAATCAAAATTGAAGAAGCAAATATCAGAAATTAATTTCGTAAAAAAAAGAATGGATATAAATTAAATACCCTTCTCCCAGTTTTCCTCTCCTCTGAAGTCCCTTTCTGGCGAGAGCGTCTGCAGATTCTCTGGAATTCGCACTTCCCAAAACTTAAAAAAAAGAAAAGGGAAAAAGGGAAAAGAGAGAGGGAAAAAATCCCACAAAATCGAGCTGCTTCTTTGTTTCTATACCTGGAAACTGGAGCGAAAAAGAAACATTATATAACCGACCTTACAGGATGAAAATGGCCAGCCTTCTAAGCTGCGGCTGTGCTCACTTCTGACCCATTTTGATCACAAAACTCACTCTCACCCGGTGAGTGTTCTCGAATCAATGCCACGCCTATTGCCTGGGCACTGATCTTTTTTCTTCTTCTTTTTGTTTTCAATAGTAAATTCCGGTATTGTTGTCTTCGTTGGCCTGATTCATGGATGGTGATTTGTTTGCCAATGGGTTCTTCTCTGTTTTCTTTTTTAGCCTGTCCGGTACTCGGGGGGTACATTCTTCGTAGTTGAACGAGTGGTTGTAAGTTTCAGCAGAGCCATTAGTCCTTGGTGCGATTTTGTTTTCTGGGACGTTCGTTTTTTGCGATTTTTTTTTTCTGGGTGATTCTTACTGTGATTTGTTTCGACGTATATTTATCATTGGAGGGGGGAAGTCTGTAATTGTTGTTTCATTGTGGCTGTATTAGTTGTTTGATTGGATTTTACTGGATTGCATTTTGATTGCTCTGTTTCGTTTGAATGTGGTTCCGGTGAAGCAAGTGCGGGGTAAAGCAATTGACATAGCTTTTGACATTCTTTACTTTATTAACTTGTTTTGGGAGAATTGTACAATTCAACGACAACCGTGCATTTTATTCTTCTTGACCTTGAGAAGATAAGTCGAATAACTTGCCGTCATTTTTTATGGACGAAACTTTTTTGTTTACCGTTTATCAACGATGTGCTCTCGTGCGATGTGTTTAGGTGCTTCATTTATTTTTTTCATGAAGTTTTGTTATATTTCCTGAATTTCGTCTCAATCATTTTTCTGTGACTGGAAAAAGTACTTGTATGAATAATGCTCGAGATTCCCCAGTGGAAAAATAGAAGAAATATTCAAGATGGATGAATGAGAAGTATTTACCTTTATTGAAGACAATCTTTTTTCTTTTCCACTTTTCACTGTCGTATTATTCTTTGCCCGGAATGTCATTTTGCAGTTCCGCATATTGTACCATCTTTCTTCATTTAGCTTATGTTGTTATTACAAAATTCTGATACGCATAAATAAATTTGTAGCAATACTCTATGATGCAGTACTCTGTCATTTTGCATGGAGATTGATTCTTTTGGACAGAAGTACTCTATAATACGGTTATTTCCTCGCACATGAAGTGTTTCTCATGATTGCTTTCTTTGTCTTGGTCATTCACAGATCTATTTATATTGCTGCATCTTTGTGAGAAAAGTAGCACCTCAGCTTAATGGCTCAAGATCATTCTGGTTCTGAATCTCATCAGAAGCGGGCTGGTCTATTGAAAGACCAAGTGAGATTGGTTAAGAGAAAGGATTCTGATCGTTTTGAAATTGTTTCAATCCAAGATCCCTTGTCATTTGAGAAAGGATTCTTCGTAGTTATTCGAGCTTGCCAGCTATTAGCTCAGAAGAATGAAGGAATAATATTGGTGGGTTTAGCTGGTCCTTCTGGGGCTGGAAAAACAGTTTTTACAGAAAAGATTATGAACTTTATGCCCAGTATTGCTATCATATCAATGGACGATTATAATGATGCAAGTCGAATTGTTGATGGCAACTTTGATGGTAATCACTTTTACTTTCTTTAGTTTCTGGTGAACTATCCTGCAGATGCCTCATTAATGATGTTCTAAGTAACACTTGACAAGGAAATCAAGTGGTTCTTCAACATTGTTGAGAAATATGCTTATTACTTTTCTTCAGCACATGATTGAATTGGCATAGGTTCCTGAGCTCTGTTTAAGATGGAATATGGAGAAATAATTTTGTTGTAAAAGGGAAGCTATTTGTGTGACTTCATGAATATGATACAAAAAGGGCACCTATAAAGGATTCCTTTGTGGAGTTAAAAACAATTTTTGGAAAACAAATTAGTCCTAGTGATTTTTGGTATGATACTAGAGCTGGTAATTGCTTTGCATGATTGTTTTATGAACTATGAATATCTTTGGTGTAAAGTATATGTGTCAGCATTTATTGTAACAATGTCAAATGTTAGTTTGATAGATAATTATTTTCAAAATGCATTATTCTTGTAAGTGGTTTATTGGAAAAATGTCATTTTATGTTTTCCACAAAGTTCAACTTGTGCTTGGGAAAGGTAGTGGTGATTTTCTTGTAACTATACAGCCAATTTGAAATTATCAGCTGGTTGACATTATTATTTACTTGTCCGTTTGTCAAAATAGGCTGGAAAATTTAATTTGGGATGTATGATTAAAACTTTAAGCACTTTCCCTGTCACTATATTTCAGATCCACGCTTGACAGACTATGACACGTTGCTCCAGAATGTCCAAGATTTGAAGGCAGGGAAGCAAGTACAGGTCCCTATTTATGATTTCAAATCTAGTTCCAGAACTGGATACAGGTTGGTTGATCTTCTTAAATATACCAGCTTAGTTTTTAGTATAAAACATAACATACATTAAGTGGCAAGAAGGTCCAATTTGAACTTATCATGATTATTGCCTTTGTAGTTATATCTTGTGTTAGTTTATGAAAGTTAGTCTGATTTTACACACTCACACAAAATGAGGTCTTTCTGCTACTTCAAAATTAGAAGGCTTCAATTTTTGCTCCTTGATATTTGAAGCCTGAAAAAAAAAAAGAAAAAAACCCCGCACATATTTACAACATTTTGTTCTTTATTTCCATTACAGGACAGTTGAGGCTCCAAGCTCAAAGATTGTGATCATCGAGGGCATTTATGCTTTAAGTGAAAGGTTGCGGCCCCTGTTGGACCTTCGAGTATCTGTTAGAGGTGGAGTGCACTTTGACCTTGTGAAACGGGTGTTACGTGACATCCAACGTGCTGGCCAAGAACCAGAAGAAATAATTCATCAAATTTCTGAAACAGTTTGTTCTCTCCTGCTAAGCATTTTATTATGTTATCTCCAGAGTTATCATGTAAATCTCTTTTTCCTGCAGGTTTATCCAATGTACAAGGCTTTTATTGAACCAGATCTTGAAACTGCGCATATAAAGATCATAAACAAATTTAATCCCTTTACTGGATTTCAAAGTCCCACTTACATATTGAAGGTTATTCCTTTCGCCCTTACGTTTTTTAGGTACTAGTATCAAGAATTACCAAAAGTCATTTTGGCTGGAAACTTCTTCTACATTGACAGCTCGCTTTCACTTTGTCATTTTAGTCAGCAAGAAAGATAACTGTGGATCAAATTAAGGCTGTGGTATCTGAAGATCATACAGAACATAAGGAGCAAACTTATGACATATATCTGTTGCCACCAGGTGAAGATCCGGAGTCTTGTCAATCATATCTAAGGATGCGCAATAAAGAAGGAAAATACAGTCTCATGTTTGAGGTTGTCCACTTAGTACTTTCTTGTGTTCTTGGCTTTATCTTAGCATTTGCCACTTGTTGTGACCAAGATGTTGGGGAATTCATGGATCATAAAAACTGCATGTGTATGATACGGAATGCTTGTTAACCACACGTTGAGACATATAGCTTAAATACTTTTGGATTATTTTCCCAGTCTTCTGCTTTTTTACAAGTAAAAAACAAGTTGATATGGAGTTTAGCTATGGTTCCTGATATAATCCTAAATCCATGTCTTAAATTTTCTAACGTGGCCAATCTAGTTACTTGGTGTCTGCTCTGTAGGTTGCGTCTGGTTACTGATCATCTCTTCAAATTTGTTAGCTAATATGCATTCAGTAGGGTGACTTTAATTTAGAAAATAAGTACTTCCTGGACATGCCTCTCTCACGAGGTACTGTCTGTAAATGTTTCAAGACAAAATGGTGTGAGTGCATTGAAAGATGTGTTATGTTATGTTCTCCGATTAAATAATTCTTTATTTCATTTGTCCAGTCCAGTCTGAATTTTTGCCTATGTATGTGAAGCTCTTAAGTACACTCGTTGATCATAAAGCTATATATGATATGTGAATTGATCCGATGCCCCAATAACGAAAATAAATCTATTTGCATATGTTGATCAGCAGTTTTTTCTTGAATACAATATCATTGCTCTATCAGAATGTTGTAGGAGAAACTATGTAGCAGTGATCTTCTCTTCCTTTATTCTGGTTAGACTCCATATTGCATTTATCATTCAGTGATTATGGAAACTACGGGGATTATCATCTAATACCTGTGAATTGATGTTGCGTGGGTATAATGCAATATTCTTGAATCTGATCATTTTGTATAGGTGTTGTTTAAACATAAGGTTATTTACAAAACCAAAGGAAAAAGAAAAAAAATAATTGAGGAACTGGTGTCAATTTAATCTCATGTATTTCGTTTTGAGGACAACTGACTAGCATTTATTGAACTTTCACTTTATCCTTCCTTACAGGAATGGGTTACAGATAATCCATTTATCATATCTCCAAGAATAACTTTTGAGGTCAGTGTGCGCCTTCTAGGTGGGTTGATGGCCTTAGGATACACAATAGCAACAATTCTTAAAAGAAGCAGCCATGTATTCTCAGATCACAGAGTGTGTGTGAAAATTGATTGGCTGGAACAATTAAACCGCCAGAACGTTCAGGTACTTGAACATTATTGTTATCTTGTTGTGTCATTCTATCATTACTTGATACTCGTTCCAGTTGACCATATGGCTCTTTACTTTTTTCCTTGTTCTCAATAATCTAGCATCCTGCTTGTTGATGAATATCAAATTCTTCCTTTTTTTCCCCCTTCTTTTGCTTGAGTAGTATCTGAATTATTCATTAGGTAAATTAAGTGAATGACAATGACATAAGTTTTACTTCTTTAGGCTGCAAATTTTTTTTTCACCATCAATCATGCAAGTTACTATTTCGTTCATCTTTAAGTTTTTACAGGTTTTCTGATGACCTCAGCCTTGTTAAATGAAACTCTTTCCAAAAAATCTTAATGGTAGAGAAGCAGCTAAGCTGTCCTATTTTCTTCTATCGTTAAATATCCTTTCATTTTTTGTCTGATAGAAGAATTTCAATAACATGATTTGTCAGGCTAACACTAACAGCCCACCAATAAAAATAAAAATAAATGCCAATGTTTTTAAAAATAAAATTATTATTTTGATTGAGGTGCTGCAATTAGGAAGAATTGTAGCCTGCAATTGTTGCAAGGCCCTAATATCTGTTCCCTCCCTCAAAGATGACTTCATCTGTATAATAGCATGTGCAGTTATCAGTCTTTACATTGTCCTCTTATATTCTTCTCTCATGGAGTAAAGTAATTTTTTGATTTTCGTGGATTGTTTACAAGGAAGAATACAATAAAGACAATACTTTTGGCCACTTGACATAAAGGAGCTAACAAATTTCTGAGAGTAAAATTTGATTAGAGAGCGCAATGTTTGGGTTATTTCCTTTTCTGGCTTCTCGGATATCCATTTTGATCAATTCAATAGTAGTGGTGATTGGCACTTCGGATTGAATTATTTATATGTAGTTTTGCTGTCTTAGAATTAGGACTTCTAGACAACTTTCTTACTGTAGTGTAGACTATAGTAATAAAACTTTGTTCCTATCAAAATAATAACAACAATAAACTAGTAGAACGGATTTGGATGACTTTGATGAAGATCGATGGTTTTTCATTAATTGCCGATTGCCTCATTGGCATTTGTGGCTTTCCATGTCAAGTATTGAGCTTCTCACTTCTTGGTGAAATAGGTACAAGGAAAAGATCGCCTAGTTGTAAAATTTGTGGCCGAGCAGCTGGGCTTAGATGGTTCTTACATTCCTCGTACCTATATTGAACAGATTCAACTGGAAAAGCTTGTAAATGAGGTCATGGTATGAAATCTGCATACACCCTGATTTACATGTATTCAATTCTTTGTCATGATCAGATCATTCCACAGGCCTTGCCAGATGATTTAAGGACGAAACTAAGTCTTGACGAGGATTTAGTTTCAAGCCCCAAAGAAGCACTCTCAAGAGCCTCTGCTGATAGAGTTACCTTGAGAAATAGGAATCTCAAAAGGTTAGAATTTCGTGGTTCAAGTGTTTTATTAGCCATTTGAGGCATAAGGCTCATAGGCGAGCCAACAAGACAAACTGTGACTTTTTCTAGAATATTATATCAAAACTATGGAGTTCGAACTTACGACCTGGTATCTTAACCATAGAACCATGCGTAATTGGCGAAAAGCTCTGAAATTTTAACTTAGACAACTGTTTAATATAAGAATGATAAACTAAAAAATTATGAAGGCTTGCACGGGGGGGTGTGGATGGAAGAAGATTTGTGAATTTAGCAATAATGCTCAATAACAAATCACTTTGACATTAAGCATGCTTTTGAAGTGTTCGTGATCAAACACTCACCAAAAGATCTCCCTTACATAGCCCTTAAATCCCCCATCAAAATGTTGGTTGCTATGACTGATTGGCCGAGACTTTTATTGAGCAGTGGCATATCTCAGTCATATACAACTCAAAGGGAGAAAAAGATGACAGGATATGCTTCCAACAACCAAAGATTTATCGACAGAAACACAGAATCCCCAGCAATGCTTGCAAACCAGGTAGATCCACAATCATGATATCCACTGTTGTCTGGCTTATAGAAAAATGAGTATTCAAACGTATTGATCGTCCTGTTTAAACCATTGGTAGGGAGTCATTACTCAGCTTTCTGAACAAATTTCATCACTAAATGATCGGATGGATGAGTTTACAGCTCGAATTGAGGAGTTGAATTCAAAGTTGAGCATCAAGAGGAGTTCCCCCAGTCAACAGAACATGAATCTCCAAACGGACACATGTAACGGCTCTGTGCCAACTTCTTATTTCATTTCTGGATTGGGTAATGGTTCCTTGACCGGATCCATCATACCTAATTCTTCATCTTTCTCCCAGTTAGCGAAGGAATCTCCTTTAATGGATGAGGTAAATGGCTCAGCTCAGCTGTCATTCTGTAATTTCTGTCCACAGACAATATGTTTATGACTCTCCCTGGCTTCTTGATCTCTGATCAGATATCAGGAATCGTGAGGGGGCAGCGACAAGTCATGCACCAATTGGATTGCCTTAGCAATCTTCTCCGGGAGCGCGAAAGCGTGGGGGAGAGGCCCCGTCAAGTAAGATCAAAGAAGAAAATCATAATGCCCAATCCTGAGCCTCTTACACTTCCTCTTTTGTTAACTCTAGCTGTGGGTGGTGTAGGAATCTGCTTGTACAAGAGCTTTTTAAGTCGCAACTGATTCCCCATCCCTCAACTAATTCACAGATTTAGATGTTTTTCATCCTTTTTTTTTTCTTTTTATTATTATCTCTCCGCTTCGGTTTCCACAAATTGTGTTGCAGTTATCACCCTTCGGCGCGGGAAGGACGGTCGGGTAATTTTAACAACTGACTGGTAATGTTTAGAGATTCTGGAGGCAGAGCTTCTAAGGTTCTCTTTGAGTTCGATTTCAGGAGGGTGTAATAAACTACTTCTTTCAGTTTGTGGAAATGCTCATTCATTTCAGTTTATTTATGAGAATTGAAAAGTCATTCTCTAGTTTAAAGCTTCTTTTATTTTTTCATTCATTAACCACACACATTCCCGTTGGCTTATGGTTTTTGGTAATTYATTTTCATTCATCTTTAACAATTCATTTCATTAAGAGTTGATTTAGTTAAATTTTTCTTGAACATGTTGATTTAGCTCAAATTAACTTTTGCTAATTTGATGTATCTGATTCATATTGGGAGCCAATATTATGATTATGGCTTTGAATTGTAATATCTTATATCTCAATATTGTTTTATTATAAAATCATTCGACACATATTAGTATAGTTACTGTTATCATGTGCTTCATGAGTGTGATCACAAACATTCTGATTATCTTCTTTTATAGAATTACAGATTCAAATATTGTCTTCTATAATATATCTTTTTAAAACGTCGTAGAAATTCTATGGAATGGGAAAATATCTTTAAATTTAAAATGAATTTGATAGAGTTAAATTTTGATATATGCAATTGAAAACATAAAATATAGTTCTAGCATTATGAAGTTTGATACACACTACAGTAGTTTAATAACAAATGTTTTAAAATAATTTTTATGTAATGTTACATTTGAAAATTTGGAAGTATAAGAATTGAAATATAATAAGTACGTGAGTTTAGATTATAAACTTAAATTCAAATATAATTGTTTTAAAATGTTGATGGAATTGATAAAACCACTCCTATTTCAAAAAAAAAAAAATGATAAACCATTCTGACAAAATTAAATAATTTAAAACCAGCAGATTATTCCAATCTACATTAAACACGATGTTTATTGTCTCAAAAAAAAAACACGATATTTCTAATATTTTCATATTTGAAGTAAATTTAAAATTTGGAAATTGGATTTCTAGAACTAGTATTTTGTGTAACTAAAAATTTACTTTATTATTATTATTATTATTATTAAGCTTATAATTTAATCAATAACAATTTTAACATTCATGATTCTACCTATGAATACTTGTATTTTTGTAGTTACATTTAGATTGTTAAATTACCCTCATTTGTGTTAGTTCTTAAAGTGAACCTCTCATTTAACTACTCTTTCCATCAACTGAGTTTGTCCACCGCTTTCTCTGTCTATCTTTTTTTAATCTCTAATTTATTTTAATAATTTGATTTAATTTGTAAAAATATGTGTAGGTTTAGTTATTTAGACGTAATAATTTCTAAGGTTTATATACCATTTTCATTTTTATACCTTCGAAACTTCAATTTTTGTTAATTTTAGTTAAATATATGCGTTTTTATTTTTATCTCATTTCTTTCCATTATAATTGCAGCGTGACAATTCTCTTGGGGCTAAATTTCTTACAAATTTCTATTAAAGAGTTTATATAAAATCTGTGTTAAAATTTTGTAAATAAATACAAAAAAAATATAACATTTTATACCTAATTTCAATTAGAAAAATGTTGATTTTCGAGTTACACCGAACGGGGTCGCTGTCACTCAACAGAATCCCCTGCCACTGCCCACTCCTCAAGGAAAACTTTTGCGTATGTTTTCCATTTTCCTCAGTTTCCTGTTTACACCGTCCTCTCTCCGATCCTTCTCGAACAGAGAGCAGCAGACGACGGCAACGGCGCTTTTCCGCCTCCTCTCTCTCCTCCGGTGTGTTTTGATCGTTTTCTCGCCGATGGGTTTTATGATTTGTAGTCGTCAGTTTCTTGGTTCCGGAATCAAACTGCATTTCTTGGTCTGATTTTGGAAGTAGCGTGTTCCTTTCAACTTTGTACCTTTTTGTTTACAACACCCAACTTCAATCGACCCTTTCTCGATTTGTTTCTTACTTTACGGATTGGTTGGTTCTGTAATTCGTGTATGGTTTCTGGAAATTCTTTGCTTTTGTTTGATTTCAATTTCCTATGTTCCGTTTACTATATGAAATGCCGGATTTTAATTACTGTGTTCTTTCAGTTTCTCATCATATTTTAGCCTCAATTTCAGGTTATCTGGATTTTTGTGAGTGAAATTGATTAATGGATGACCTTTTGGGTGTGGATCATTTAAGCGATCTGCCTCAGAGTATTATAGAATGCATTCTCACTAGGTTACCAATTCGAGATGCCATAAGAACAAGTATTTTATCCAGGAGATGGAGATTCAAGTGGGCCACTCTGACTCAACTTGTGTTTGATGATGATTGTGTAGCCATGTCCARCGATGGAGTTTATGACGACCTGATATATTTTATTACTCATGTTCTTTTTCTTCATGAAGGTCCAATCCACAAGTTCCATCTCTCTGCTACCTACTTACAGAATACCCCAGATTTAGATCAGTGGATGCTTTTCCTTTCAAGGAAGGGCATCAGGGAATTGACGATTGAATTAGGAGAAGGCGAGTGGTTTAGGGTGCATTCTTGTCTTTTTAACTGTAGCAAGTTGACCCGATTGGAGCTATATCGCTGTGAATTGGATCCGCCTCCTAATTTCAAAGGATTTTTATGTTTGAAAAGCCTAAAACTTCACCAAGTTCTGATTGCCCCAGAAGACATTGAAAGTTTAATTTCTAATTGTCCACTTCTTGAGAGTCTGGCGCTGTCCTACTTTGACAGTCTAGTGCTTAATATCTCTGCTCCAAATCTCAAGTACCTCTTTCTTGAAGGCGAGTTTCGAGACATATGTCTTCAAAACACACCACTCTTGGTTGCAATTTCAGTTGCATTATATATGAGTGACGATGCTGAGCCCTTTGACCATAGTTCTGATTGCAATTTTGAAAAGTTTCTTGGTGGTGTACCTTATCTTGAGAAACTTACTGGGCATATTTATTTCACCAAGGTACGGCGGTTTGATTTATTTTTTCATTTGATGATCTGTGTCTTTGTTGCATAGCAATTAAATGTGATTCTTATATTCCTACCCCCTCCCCCAAAAGTACCTGAGTATAGGTAATAGTGCGACAACTCTGCCAGTTTCATATATCTATTTAAGAAGCATTGAACTGTATCAAGTCAGTTTTGAAGATATGAATGAAATACTTGTTGTGCTTCGCTTGATTACCAGCGCTCCGAATTTGGAGGAGCTTCAAATTTCGGTAATGTGCCTTTTTCCGTTCCTCCTACTTTTCTGTGTTGTTCTGTTCTTGAATCAGTGTGAATCTTAAGTTATATTTAGAATAACTTGTGAATGGTAACATCATTTTTTACACATTGCTGTCAAACAGGGCTCCTCAAACCCTGTGGCTGCCTCAGAAGCACCTGACTTGGACTTTTGGGAGAATGAATGTCCTTCAAACGGTACATTTGGTAACCTTAGAGTTGTGAAAACGACAGATATGTCTGGCGTACCACACGAGATGGAATTTATTAAATATTTGCTTAGAAATTCTCCGATGCTTGAGACAATGAGTATCAAACCTTGTGTCTATGTTACAGATCGACGATTGAATATGTTGATTGAATTGTTGAAATTTAGGAGGGCTTCACCAGAAGCAGAAATTTTATTCATCCCAGAATAGTTGTTGTAGTTGGAAAGTTCCTTTATCATTTTCTACCTGCATTTCTATATAATTTTCTTTAGTAAATAGATGGCTCTTTAATTGCTTTTATTGATACCGCTTGTTGAAATCGAAAACAAATGGTACGACTACAACCCACTTCTATCATGATTGTTTAAATGATCTGCGAAATTTCTTCTCTAGCCATTCTGTCTTGTCTTCGGTAAGATTTCTTTTAGAAACATCATTTGCAACCATCAACTCTGTACTGCCACTTACTTTCTCACAAGGTTGAGTTTGAGTGTCTCCTTTGAATAGTTTTAGAAACTACCTTATATCATTGTATGGTATGGGTGACAGCAGAGAAAATTCTTTCAAAATATTGGATCAGTAGAGAAACCCTCACTTCTCTGGTGAATGGTTTTTAAGTTAAAACTCCTTGAACTAACAAGAGTATTTACTGAGCATGCTGTTTTAGTTTTTTCAATCTGTTTGATAATTTTTATTGCAGAACCAAAGCTGGTTGAGGCTTTCTTTCCTTTATTAGTAAAGGGGGCGCGGGACGTTCGCGGTCAGACTTTGGTAATTGTATGAGAATCATTGAGTACAATATATCAGACCGGGGTTTTGTAATAACCATAGTCGGTCTCCTTTAGAGATTGAATTGCCAGAAAACTGCAGGAGCGAAATTCAATCCAGTATTACTACTCCGAGCATGAGAACTCGGACTGTACAATTATACTGAGTTATCTTATCTCCACCAACACAGGAGCCTCAACATGAGGCTGCCATATGACAGATTCACTTTGATATTAATGTCTCATTCTGTAGGGAAATACATGCAGGGATTCGTTGTATGGAACAAAGAAAAACTATATATTCATCATCTCGGTCCTGAAAGCTCCATGGCTTGTGCAAGCAATGAAGAATCATCGGTAAGATCCAAATATCGCTCGGAAGAGGAGAATTCGTTGACTCTGTACCTGTTTGCATCTGCCCTCTGGGAAGCTTCCCATTTCTCCGCAAGTCCATCCCCTTCAAGCATCCTGACCACTTCAGACATCTTGGGTCTGGTGGTTGGAAGATACTGTGTGCACAAAAGAGCTACTTGAACCATTTCCTCGAGCTCGATTCGGTCGTAATTGCTCCTTAAATCCTTGTCAACTAGGATTTCAAGCTTCTTTTCTTGGTGAATTTTCTTCACCTGCAGTTAACAGAAGAAAAAACAGTGACCTTCTTCAGTCAGACAGCAGATATGAATGAGTGAAATCATGAGAGAGTTGATATTTTCGGCTCACCCAATCGAGCATGGCTCCTTTCTGGTTTGCAGCTTTTCCGAACTCGAGAGCTCTCTGGCCAGTGATCAACTCAAGAAGAAGGATTCCAAATCCAAAGACATCAGTTTTCTCAGAGGATTGGCCAGTGGAGAGATACTCAGGAGCTATATGGCCAACAGTTCCTCGTACAGCAGTGGTGACATGTGAATCTCTGTGATCCAAAAGCTTTGCCAATCCAAAATCTCCCACCACAGCATCGCAATAATCATCAAGCAATATATTTGCAGCCTTCACATCTCTGTGAATAATCTTAGGGTCACACTGTTCATGCAAATACAGTAGGCCCCTTGCTGCACCCAATGCTATTCTCTTCCTCGTGCTCCAATCCAGAGCTGGCTTCGCTGTTCACGGAGAAAAACAAATCAGAATTGAAACGTAAACGTTAACACGACCGTAATGTTGTCGTGTCGTACCTTTTAGACGGGATGCAACACTGCCGTTGGACATATAGGGGTAAACTAACAGTCTCTCTGTGGTTGTCATACAGAACCCGTAGAGACGTAGGAGGTTACGGTGCACGGCTAGGCTGATCATCTCGACTTCGGTCTGGAATTGGATCTCTCCTCTCATTGCATTTCCATCTTTCAGCCTCTTCACTGCTATGATTGTACCATCTTGAAGGTACCCTTTGTAAACGTTTCCAAACCCGCCTTTTCCCACCAAGTGTTTGCTGCTGAAGTTGTTTGTGGCTGCTTGAAGCTCTCTGAACTGGAAAATTCTTAGGTTCCCAAGGCAAACTTCCTCAAATCGTTGGTCTGAAAAAGGAAAAAGCACGGTGTAATAAGGGTGATTATTGAGTAATTAAAATCATTTGGATGAATTAAGATATGTGATGACAAACCATTAACATCGAAGAAAATTTGCTGGTTATGTCTTTGCCTCCACCAAATAAAGAAGCCGAACCCTGAAGTTAGCAGAAAAACGCATCCGAGGCTTGAGCCAAAAGCCAAGGCTAATTCGTGGCCCTTCGATCTCCCAGAAGGTTGAGGATCTTAATCGTAAACAGAAGGGGAAAAAAAAAGAGTTAAAACTTAAATTAGATGGTTATTAAGAGAGTGATTATATTTGATAGGCTAAGAGTGTGTTTGGGAGTGATTTTGGCCTAACTAAAATATTTTTGTCATTGTCAAAATCACTTTCCTTTTTATTTATCATGTTTGACAAATTAAAAAATTGACTTAAAATYGATTTTTAAAGTATCACTAAGCAAGTGATTTTTGAAAATCAATTATACTTAAATTTCTTTCTTCAAAATCACTAATTCTACCACCACTCTCAAACAAACCCTAAACCTACGTTGAAAATTGTTTATTTATCCATTAAAAAAAAGTTTTATTTAACATTTTCCAATTATATCTTTTAAGTTGGTGAATGTCAAAATTAATTTAAACGAGGAATTGTATTAAGAGAAAAAAAGTCTAAATTTAAGCAATTATTCAGAAATTTATAGGAGAAATTACCAACTTTCTTACATAATTTACAAACTCACTAAAGTATTATGTCACTGAGTTTATCATTAACTAATTTTAACMTTCACTCGYGGAAATAACATAATTGAAAAATGTTAAATATATTTTGCTTATTTGATACTATTTACAACACAGCTCTTAGAAAAGGAAAAGGGAAAAGAWAAAAGCATGATGAAGTCTAAAGATGAGTCAAAAAAGTTGATGGATGGACATTGCGAAATGGCAACATAAGTTATGTTTGAGGAAAGAAAAAGACATGATTTTTGCTAAGTTTGAATTTGGGTCAAAACAGGAACAGGAAAGAGAGTGGGAAATTTGCTTACTTTGAGGATTATTGACTGCAAATAAAACAGGAGGAGCAGTTCCATTGCACCTATGCTCCAACCCAGTTGAGCAAATCAGTGTATTCCCAGCCAGACTTCGTAAATTCAACCATAAAATAATATCAATAATCTTTAAACCAAAACCCTTTAAATATCATAAATTTTTTAGTTACAAAAAAAAAAGTTAAAATTATGTATAACTTCGTCCCTATTTTATTATAATTATGTCTAGTAGATCCGTAAACTTTTATGATTATGTTTAGTATGTCTCTTAATTTAAAAAGTTAGCTAGGTTATTGAATGTCTAATTTTGTTTTAATAGATCTATGATTTTTAAAGTTTATGAACCGATTTGATACAAAATTGAAAGTTTTATAGATCCATTAGATACAACATTGAAATTTTAATTGACATTTTCTAAAATTTAAAGAAACAGTATGGAACATAACCTCTTCGAATTTAAAGAACAAGAATTTAATATCTATTATTTATTAAACAATCTTAAAAGTTTAGAGATATAATAAAAGTATTTATAATATTATTGACTAAAGTTGAGTTGTAATGAGCTTACTTGTAGGTTTTAGGTAGCAATGTGGGCAATGGGCCACTGAGATTATTAAAAGAGAGGTCCCTGTAACACCAAACTACGTTCAAATTAAATCAATCCCATGAAGGATAATATATAATGGTTTCTCAAAAAATTAAAAAAAAGTTGAAGAAATTAAAAGCATTTACTACTTACATTAATGCGAGCTGAGTCATGTTGGCCAGTGATGAAGGGATTGTCCCAGAAAGACTGTTGTTATTCAGCCGCCTGCAATCCCATCCCCAAACCAAATTATAATATATAAATAAATTAATAAAAACAAAAAAGTTTTGTCTGTTGAAGAAGAAACTTACAGATATTGCAGACTTCTAAGATGGGAAAGAGAGGTTGGAATTTGGCCATGGAAGTCATTGCTTGAAAGATCAAGAGTCTCCAGATTTGGTATGTTCCCAACCTCCCATGGGATTCCTCCTGATATATTATTGTCTTGTAGAAGCCTGTAATATCATTACAATAATCAAGAAGTATTCTTTTAGATATATTTTGTAGTTATTCTCTGATCTCGTAGTACCGATAAAGATAATAAATGATCACTCAATCCAAAAGCTTAATATATAGATATTTCAACTCAACACACTCAAATAATATATCCTGAAGGTACGACTCACATTGATTGGAGATTCGTCAGGTTTCCGATGCCCGGTGACAGGCTGCCGGACAAGTTTTGACTTGGAGCTCCTCTGCAAGTGAATCACAAATTTATTCATACAAACGCTTAGCATGTTTGGTAAATATGTTATTTTTGTTTCATAAATTTTAAAAATAATCTAAATTGAAATTTGAAAGCTAGTTTTATAATAATGAATTGGTTTGGTTTGAGTAGTAATTAAACTCACAAGCTAATGACGAATTTATCAGGAGAACAAGTGATCATGGTCCAGCTACAAGGATCCACGGCGTTTTCGTCCCAATTAAGAACCGAATGTGGGTCTTTCAGAGCAGCTTTAATGGCCATCAGGGCTTGCACTAGAATTCACAACAAACAAACCAACAACAAAAAAAATCTATCTTTAGATTAATATTATGAAAATATGATTATGGGGAACAAGAAATCAAAAAGAATCAAATAATGATTAACAGTACCTTCAAAGTTGACACCTTTTGCAGTAAGCAAGGCATTTACAGAAGAATTCCATACGCAAAACAAGAAGAAGAAAATGGAAGATTGCGTTGTAATTCCCATGAGATGATGTTTGTGAAGAAGATGAGAAGTTGGGTTTTGGTTTTATGAAGAGCAAGTAGAGAGCAGGTAGAAGAGGAATGTGAAGTGCTCAACACACAACCAACTTTCCAACTGATTTGTTGGTATGTTTTTTTTAATATATATTATATATTTTTGGGTAAAATTGGAAAGGAAAAGGAAATTAAGGAGTTGATCATTTGAATCTCACATGGTTCCCTTCCCATATCAAACCAGAAATTCACTCACTTGTATTCAAAGTGGTGATCTCTAATATGTCAGAAATAGAAAAAAAAAAGAAAAAAAAGGGTTTTTGGTTTTGGTGGTAAAAGGAGAGGCCAACATGCCAACCACTCCCTCAGTAAAGTGGAGAAAAGAATATGGAAAAGCTAAGTGCCATTGCCAATGCCAAGCTTAGCCAATATATTGTTTTAGAATACTTTTCAAACAAAAATTCCTTCAATCATGCATCAGTTTGAAGAGGATTTGTGTGGGAATTCCCAAAGTTAAAAATATTCTCCATCACATTAAAAAAAAAAAAAAATTAAATCTAATTTATTTTAATGGATGGTTCATTAGTCCAAAAGATTAGGATAAAAGTAGGAGGGAATGAGTTCAACCTCCATCATATAATCACCTACCTTGAGAATTAATTCCTACGTGTAAGTCCTATTTTAAGTGTATAAAAAAAATAACTATTTTCATCCTGAATAATACTTATCTCTCCTTGGTATTGGTCCTCTTGACCACCATTGTGTCTTTTATGAGTGGGAGGAAAAAAGAGAAGTGAGATTTTTTTTTTTGCTTTCAACAAAATAAATAGATGTGAAAATTTTAACGTTATCTAGTCAACTTATATTATGTAATTTCATGAATGAGCAACCTACTTGAAAGTATATTATCTCTTTATTTTAAAAGTTTAGGGATCCACATGAAAAAACTTCGAAAGTCTAGGGACTAAAACGAGATCAAAAATGTTTTTTTTTTAATAATAAAGAAAAAGTATAAGGAAACAAAGTGAGATAAAGATGGTGAGATGGTACCATTTTAGCAGTGTGAAAGTGTTATGTCCAGATTTAGTTTGTGGGCCCCCAGACATTTTCTTTTTGCTGTCTGATAACAGTGTTGGAATTGCTTTTGTTCTTCCCACAATATAATCCATAATTCCCCACAAAATTTAAACCCTAAAAATAACATTTTCCAATTTCCTCTCTCTCTCTCTCTCTCTCTCTCTCTCTCTCTCTCTTACTTTTAAAATTAAAATTAAAAAAAATAAAAAAAGGTTATATCTCAGTTGGGTTTGCTTTATTGATTCTAATGCACTCAACCTGTCTACATATCCATTCTATAAAACAATCCAAAAGCACTTACTTTTAAAAGCAACACACTCTCTCTACTTTTAATTTTTTATTTTTTTTAATGTGGGTCCTCGATTTTGGAGGGCCAATTTCAATTTTCAGTTCTTATCAAAAGCAGTGTGATGAGGATCGGACGGCTGAAATTTAACTTGCGAATTATTCCATTATTATTATTCAACTGCCAGCTGATTATTCAACATTTTTGTAAAAGCTATTTGACCAAAGTCAACCAATAAAGAAAGTATTTTTTCTAAAATTTCATCACAAATCTAGTTAGCATGCGTATCTTATAAGCTCATTAGATTTCTCCATATTTTTGACGTGAGATCGTTAACAACGATGATAATCTTTTTTTGTTGGAGATGTTAGTACAATAATCTCTTCTCTAATTTTCAAACATAAAGATTTGTAAGAGTTCAGAGTTTGAAATTTTTATTTTTTACCTAAATAAGTAAACACGGAGAGGAACGTTATTTTTATATAAATAGTTATTTACAGAATAAATAAGAAAAAAGACTACAAATTGATGGTGGCTTCGTAGACTTGAAAGTCAAGCCGAGTCAAATCAAAGTCCAATTGAATTATTTCAATGTATAATCAGTTCTATGCTTTGTAGAACAAAGAATTAGTAGCAAATAGCAATAGGTTTAAAATAACTACTTTTTTTAGGTGTGTTGTAATATTCAGAAACTTCAACATCTTTTCTGAAAACAATCATTTAGTGACTTTAATGATGTCATAAATAAAAATCATAAAATTGTTCATAGATTTCTTTTTTATTGTTCATTGATTTAATTAATATGTCTCTTGTGATTATGATTAGTGATTGGAAAATGGATGACAAAATTTCCTCCATTTTAATCTTTTAATTTAACAAGTATATAACATACTACCCTTTGAATTTCATTCAACCAAATATTTTTATTTTGTTTAAGCTATTATCCAAACCAAAACTTATCAAAAGCTTTAAATTGCATTACTTAATTTAAGTTTATGGTAAAAATTGTAATATTTATGCAAGTCCAAATTCAATTTAGTGAAATTAAGAGCTGAGAGTAAAAAAATTGAATTTTTTCCTAAAATTTTGAAGCTACATTGAACTTTAGGTTTAAATCTAATGATTGTATAATATAAGGTAGAAGATGGAGAAGTAGATAGGATTGAAGAGAAGATGATGCAAGTCAAAACTGTATTGGAAAGAAAGTCAGAGAGAAGTAAGATGAAGAGGAAAAAGAGAGAAAAAGTCAGAACAATTAAAATGAAAAGATTATTGAAATGACACAAATAATTGAATTGAACAACCAAAAAATTTCCATTCATCTAACTCGATAAATTTCAATATCTCGTATCTCTTATTTTTTCACCACCGAAAATTTTTCTATTAAATAAATTAAGAGTGGTCCAAATGTCAAACACGAAACAGGGACCAACTCGACCAAACTGGATCCGAATAACCTTTGCTTTCTTGAAAGCGCCATGTCCAATTATTTTTTAAAAGTTTTTATAAAGCTTAAAATTACTTCTTTCGTACATATACTTTTAATATTGAGTTCATTTATTATTATTTTTTTTTTTTTACTGCATCTTTAGTTTACTCCGTTTGTTTTATAAAGTCAATGTTATAGGTTGGAAATTCCTTTTATCTAAAAAAATCTGAATTGTCCTCCGGAGAAAGTATCTTATTGTTTATAGGTAAGACTTGTAATTAAGGAATGCTATAAAACCTTACTTTTTGCTATGCTACATAAAACCTCAATTCTAATTAAGCATCGAAGTGCATGGAGTAACACTATACGTGTGTAATTTTTCTATTTCGTAGGTTTCATCAATCTTTTTTATTATAGCAAATGGGTGCAAATTGATTCGATCAAATTTTTAAAACGTTTTTATAGATAAATTATATTTTTGGTTACTGATCAATTTGAACGGTACTTTATATTTATTTGGTTTTCAAGGTTAGTTAATAATACATTATTTAATAAGTCTTTTGTATTTCCATTAAAAGAATGATTTAGTCTCTAAATTTTAGTATATAACGGTTTACTTATTAGATTTTAAATTTTTTTTAATAATTTACTTTTAATCATGAAAAAATATTGTCTCTTTTTTAATATATTGTGATAAATATTATTAATAATATTACATAGGTTTGACAACAGCCACTTAGATTTCATTGATTCGTCAATTTTTTTTTTGGACAAATGTGGTTTGGGTGGTTGTCACTTAAAATACATGAAAAATTTCAAGAAAGCAACTATAAATTATTACAAATTTTAAACTGCAGCCATGAAGATTATTATCTACTAAAATCCAAGATAAAATTAATCATTACAAATTTAACCATTGAACTTTTCTTTTTTTTTTAAACAAACTAAACCCATTCAATTAAAGTATTGAGGCTAAATGTGCTTTTAAAATTTACCCAGTTTTCAGAACTTGTCCTTTAAATCCCAAGATTCCAAAAATAAATCTAAATCTATTATTTTTTCACATTAGCTACACTGAATAGATTAGATTTTGGAGTTTGATTCAACAAGCAATTAATTAGGCTAGCTAGTTAGAAAAATACCAACCTAAATCAATCTCCAAAAAATTCATTCGAAAGTAACTATTAAATCACGCCACGCTATCCAAAATCTCATCTAACAAAAAAATTCCTACCCCCAACTTAAAGAATTCCACGCATTTCGAATGTAGTTACATTAAAAGCAATACCAACTACTAAAAACTAACACATATAACTAACGTATCACTAATGCATCAAATGCAAACTTTCTTATAAATTCAAGTCGTCATAACATTTTACAACGACTCAAAAGAGACAAAACCCACCTCTCACAAAACCCTAATTGCATTCAAAGAACTACATTGTGATGGATCATTTGAATCTCAAAGTGTTTTCTTAAGGTTGAAGTTGGTAGCTTTACTTCCACTTCCACCAACTCCCCTTTGTTTGCAACAGCAGAAAGCAAGACATTCAACCGAAAGGAAAGAATTTGGATATATAAGAGAGAGTCAAAAAAAGAAAGCAACATTATATTATATGCCATGCAATGCACCCAACTCCCAATCACTGCCCAATTATTGTTCCCTTTTCCCCATTTCAAAACCACTGTTTTGTTATCAACAATATTGTACAAAAACCCTAATCATTTTGTCTTCTAAATAATTTACCCAAAATAAAAAGAATGAATAGACATTTTGCTTCTGAATTTTTCTTTCTTCCCCTTCCCCTTCCCCTTCCCCTTCCCCACCAACTCTTTTTTTGGGTATGCTAAAATATATACAGAATAATTCATGGGTTTTGGCTAAGATTCTCTCATATGTACGTTTCAATGCCTTTACTTTCATTTTAATTTTCATTTTTGGGCAAAACTAYGAGACAAAATTTCACTTCAAACTCATTCATTGGTTGATGGCATTAACATTTTCAGACTAAAATGCCAATCCTTTGGATTTTAGTGGAAATTCAGGACAAGATAATGGGACACCACACACGCAAAATAATAATAATATTTTTCTATTTTTTATAAAGGAATTATTAAAAGTACATGTTTTGATATTCCTTATATTTTTAACCACTATTTATTTGAGATGAGGGAGATGAGAATAAAATTTCGTGTAAGAATAATTCATTATAACAAGAATTTAATCTAAAGTAGGACAAAATTTTATTACATATGTGTCACTCATTGTTAGGTACAAATCTTAGGAACCTTATTTTCAAAATAGCTATATATCTTGGTCTTAGTTTAAAATTTGGTGAAAGATAATTTTCTTGATTATTCTGATCTTCTTAGGAATGTCTTTTTGTATTAATCTTTGTTGGTAGGCCACATTTAGAAATAAAAGTATCTTTCTAGTTAAATTATTATATGCATTAAAAATATTAATAAGTTGGGGAAAATTATTTATTTTTTTGTTGATGAATATATCTACCAATCCAATATATTTTTAAATTAGAGTTTAATAAATTTCTCATATTAAAAAAAATAATTATAAATATAACAAAAGATATAAAGTATTTATCAATTAACTAATGATTGTTATAATCATTTGATCAATTCGCTCCATCGTTGATAATATTTTTAAAAACATGAAATTATTTTCAAAAAACGTTCATCACTTCCTCACTTTAATTAATTTTTATGTTGATGAAATCGATCATCTTTCTTTTCACCTTTGCTTCCTCGAATCAATAAAAAGAAAAAAGAAAATGAAAAATGGTTATGCTTTTGTAGTCCTATCAAAACTAAAGGAGAAAAAAGAAAGACACAGCCTAGCTGCCTTTTAAATCCTTTTGTTGAGACGTGACAAAAGGCAAACTTTGCTTTGAATCTAAAAGCAAAATAATAATAATAATACTAATAAATAATAAATAATTAAATTAAAACCACGTTTTAACACACTTATCTAATTGGAATTATTTAATGTCTCTCTTTCGAAGACAATGTTTTTTCCACACGATTCTTTCTCAAAATAATTTGATTTAACGTTGCATCAAAGAAAGTTAAATTGGAAAGAGAAGAAAAAGAAAATTAAAGCTAGAAATTAATTGGACTCCAAAGATATGTTTGTCTATCTAAAAATCCTAATGATCTGAAAACTAATGAAAAGTTGTAATTAGGAAAATTGAAGAGTCATAAAGACACCGTGTAATCCAGTTCATGGCATTTTTATTTTTATTTTTATCTTAGTCCTATTTAGAATTTATAAAAGTAAAAGATATGTTTAAAATATGAAAGCCTAGTGAGCTCAAGCTGGGCCTCTGGCTTCACGGCAAAATTAAAGCCCAAAAGATTCGTTATATTTCAAATTGGGCCTTGTACAAGGAATTGATGGCCCCTTTTCGGTTCAAGTTCGACGTCAACGTTTAGCTTGATGGCAAAAGAATGAAAAAATAATATTTATCTGTGGCTGCTGGGATTCGAGCCCAGGTCTCTACGGCCACAACGTAGAATTCTTACCACTAAACTACAGCCACATTTTGATTTAAAATGACCAATAAATTATATTATTATATTATTAGTCGGTTATACCCTGCAGGTTCAGGGCTAGGGACCGGAGCCTGGTGAGTTACTCTTTGATTGCATCTTATTTTTGGCCGTCTTCCTTCTTCTTCAGAATTCTCGTTCAAGCTGACATAGAGGTAAAATAAAAATAAAAGTAAATAAAAAAAAAGGAACCGTTGATATTATTTACTCGTCATCTTCAACGTCGATATAGATGACTTCGTGGACGTCGTCGGGTTGGTTGTTGCCACCGTCTCTACCACCGCCATCACCAAACAAACAGATGAGTCGTTCATTACAAATCGAAAACTCTCAAATTGAGATAAATAGACTTATCAATTATAGAAATCAGTTTRTGGGAATGACCATCTTTTACAGGACGACTCGTCGTCTGTGGAAGGCAGTCATTCCCACGAACGGATTTCTTGTCTACTTATATTAGYYCGTGAGTTTTCAATTCTGTAATGAGTGGCATAATATGTTCGTTTCGCGATCTTCTCCTCCATTGCMAAGTCTCCGAACAAGTCTCTAAGGTCGGCCCGCTCATCGGGCAGATGATTCCCGGCCATAAGATAGAATTGGATAGAAATTTGAAGAAAAAGAAAGACTGAAGGATTGTTCTAACATATTTTTCTTATGCTCTCCCTCACCCACCTTTTTCATTGTTTTGTTATTGACTCAATATCAGGGTATTTTGCCCTCCCTCTGATCACGCCATTTTCATGCCCTCACAAAATTTTCTTTTGTAGAAATACTAATTACTAAGTATTTTTCTTCATTTATTTGCACACTTCAAACAAATATTACACAAATGTAAATATTTTAACTTCAAACTTCACTCACACTAATTAAAGATACTAATTTTCTTGTCACATTTTGTCTGGGTTCTTTCTATTGCTTTTTTGCCTTGTGTGACATAATTCAAGATACTAATTTGGAAAGTTTAATAAACATATTTTATAAAAAAATCATACATAATTCGAGAGTTCAAGAAATAATTTAAGTCCTATTTGCTAAAATTACAAAGTTTTATTTTCTAAAAATCGAAAACAAAATTTATGAAATGAACTCTTTAATATTTAATCATTTTCTCAGCTGGCTTAACTTTGAAAATATTGAAAAAAAAAATGTTGCCTTTTTAGGAGGACAGTATCATTTTATGTAGTAAAAAGTTTCTCTAATAAATTGTCAATTATTATTTTGGAACTATTCTTTTTGTCACCGGATAAATTATGGTTGGTTTGATATGCAATTCGAATTTTTTTTCTTTAGATTAATTGAATCCAATATATTCCGTGAATATCTATTTGAGATTTTTGTTTTAATGTTTTCCGATCTTGAATGTGAAACTTATGCAGAATTGCATTAAAAAATGATAAAAGATACTATAAATTCGTTTCATTTTTATCCAAATTAAAATATGTAAAATATAATATTTTATAAATTATATAATATTGTAAAGTAATAATTCTACAAAACTTAAAATATATATGTTAATAATTTAATAATTATTATTTTATATTTAACTTAACATTTAATAATAACAAACGTATTACTAAACATCAGATTTTTAAATTAATATTCAATTTCAAAATCTACAACTAAATACAAGTCTGAAAATATTAAAAACATGAAATACAACTTTATTGAATCCATTGTTTTCAAATTACCAACCAAATACACCTTTAGATACTCAACTGTAAAGAGATGATTAAACTTCTAATCCACCAGATGTTTTATTCTAGAACTCATGAATCTCTTTCTCAAGATTAGAACCTCCTTACTATTATCATAAAATTCCTTAAAAGAAGTTGGTTTTTCAATTGAAAATTCTAAACTATGAATGGTTTTTCAATTGAAAATTCTAAACTATGAACTCCCACTCCTACTACGAAGAAAAAACTTTAAAAAGTTTCTAACTGAAATAAACCCTTTGAAAGGTTTGAAAATTAGATCCTAAATATAGAGGAAGGTCATATAAATTAAATGCCATCCCTAACATTTAGTTTCCTAATACCTTTTATCTCATTGGGTCAAACTCATAGGCCGTTGGAGAATAATTCTCTTTTTTTAGTTACACATTTTCAAAAATTAAACTAACTTGCTTAATGGTGTCTAAGCTTTTACTTAAAAAAAATATATAAAATGAAGCGTTATTATTATTTATTTATTTATTAGTATAGATAAGTGATGTTAAGGCAGCTCACTAAAGTTATTTTGATAGGTATCTATCTGTGTCATTAAAAAGGATGCAAATCAGTTGGCATATGTAATCGCATGCTATCTTTTAGAAAGTGCCGACTCAATGGTTTTAGGGTCTGCCTTAGATTTCTGTTCGTAGTTTCTTCTTCTTCGTTTTGTTATTAAAAAAAAAAAAGAATAGTTATTTTGAATTGGGTTGAACTGAGTTTATATTCCGTTGTACTATGTTATTGAGACTATTCCCTTCTTTTCCTTACTAAAGCTCTTCAATAAAAAGGTTTGTTGTATTTGTAATTGATTTTGAGAAATCATGATAAGTTTTTTGTATTCTCCCCTTGGGTTCCATTTACAAAACGGATATGGTATCAGTGTCTAAAACGTTCAGACAACCATCCGATCAAAAATTGGGATGCAACCAAGATCGATGGGCCAAAAGAGCCACGATCTTAAGGGGCATGTTAAGGATTCACATTGATAGAATGAGGGACCTTACATAGGTTTATAATAAATATAGGCTACTCTTCTCATTGCCAATTGGTTTTGAGATGGAATCCATGAATATTAATATAGTGTCAGAGCTCCCTACTTTACAGAAATTGAATGTTTCAAAATACTTATAAGAGACTTGCTGATATGACAATGGAATAATAACAATAGAGTATCATGTCAAATTTGTAATAAATTCAGGCATACTGCGTAGCGATTAGATAACTTCATTGTTGGGCATTAGTATTCAGAATCAAATTCATGTGGGCAATGGAGCAGGTTTGGATATTTTACATACCGATGGTTATTGTGTTTCCTCTTAAAGCAGAAAAATCTCATTAGAGTTAAGTCAATTTTCTAAGGATAACCATGTCTTTGAATTTCAGTAAAACTCTTGTCACAGACTTCTGAATAATCGTAATCGTAGTCCTATTTAGAATTTATAAAAGTAAAAGATATGTTTAAAATCTGAAAGCCTGGTGAGCTCAAGCTGGGCCTCTTGCTCCACGGCAAAATTGAAGCCCAAAATATTCGTTATATTTCAAATTGGGCCTTGTACAAGAAATTGATGGGCCCTCTTTCGACGCCAACRTTTAGCGTGATGGCACAAATGAAAAATTAGTACTCATTGTGGCTGCTGGGATTCGAGCCCAGGTCTCTACGGCCACAACGTAGAATTCTTACCACTAAACTACAGCCACATTTTGGCAAAAGAGTGGCCAATAAATTATATTACACTATTTTATTTACAGAATTTTCTTCAGAACGAGAAAAGGTTGATTCCGACGTCGTTTAGGATATTCGATTCGGTGTTATGGAAAAAGAAAACAGGAGTCGGTTATACCCTGCAGGTTCAGGGCGGGAGAGATACAGGTGGCCGGAACCAGTTCGCGCGCTCTCTAAGAGTCTCCGCCGGATCGTTCAATCGCTTGGATTCATACTTGGTGAGTTACTTTTCGATTGCATCTTATTTTCGGCTGTCTTCCTTCTTCTTGAGAATTTTCGTTCAAGCTTTTGGTATGTATCTATAAAATTTCTATCAAAATTTCAAAATATAGGCTGTTTTCTTTGTTGTGTACTATGTCGATTTCAAGGCTGTAACTCTTCTGCTTCACTTTGTGAATTTCGTCTCAATCTCTGCTCATCACTCTACTAGGAGTGTTCTTTAAAACACCTATTTAATGGATATTGAGTTTTCGTCGTCAACACATGGAATTTTGAACCAAGAGATCACCACTCGATCATCTTAGGTTTTTTCCTCCTGATTGTTGGCAGGTTGTGTTTCGAGCGGATTGAGTTTCTGAAACAGTGAAAGAAATGGGTTATATCGGAGCACATGGCGTGGAGGCTCTAGGGAGATACAAGTACCGGGGTGAGGATCACTCTTTTGTGGCCAAATATGTCTTGCAGCCCTTCTGGAGCCGCTTTGTGAATTTTTTTCCTCTTTGGATGCCGTAAGTGTCTCATCTCTTATGGCGTGTTTCTGCATGCTTTCCTTTACAAACTTTAGTTAAATATTTGGCTTATAAATCCAGCCTCTGGCGTTTCCCATTTAGTTTGTTCTGGATTTCGTTGCTTGTGAAGTTTTCATGAATTGTTGGGCTTGTGAATTTTGGAAATGGTTCTTTTCCACCGATAATGCTGACTTCTTGTTTCTCTTTGTTTGCTCTGTGAGGACCTCTTCAGCCCAAACATGGTGAATTGATCTTACATCTAGCACTGATTTGTCATTTTGACCATCCAATTTTATGGACTTGCCTCTTCTTATTTGTACTACTTTATGGCAGATAACTTTTGCAGGATTCCTGTTTTTGGTCACGTCTGCACTGCTTGGCTATGTGAGTGTCCATCAATTTCTAGATTACTTTTTTTTTCTCTCTAATTTTCTTTGAACGTTAACTCAACCTTTTTCTCAGTGCAGGTAACTATTGTTTATTATCTTTGCAACAATTAGTTACACTTTTTTGTTAAAATCGAGCTCAGAAAATTAAAATGTGGATTTTGGAATTTTGCTTCCTGCTTTTTTTTTTTTTGTCATGAAAAAACGGATATTTTGTGAAATTGATTTTTTGCAAGATAAATACCAATATTGAAAATTTTTCACTTTAATGTATTTTCTATTTTTTGTTTAAGGTATATTCGCCTCATCTTGGTTCAGCTCCACCTAGATGGGTTCATTTTGCCCATGGGTTACTCCTTTTCTTATATCAGGTATGGATCGGTTCTTATTCATTCTCTATCATGGTTTCCCTGTGCTTTGCCTTAATATAATATAAATTGTTCAACGCTAATCTTTTACTTGCATGCTAGACTTTTGATGCTGTTGATGGAAAACAAGCAAGAAGAACAAATTCTTCAAGTCCATTGGGGGAACTTTTTGACCATGGTGATATGCCCTTTTCATATAATTTTGTTATTTTTTTTTACTACTTTTAGATGTGTGATTAATATTGACAGATGATGTGTTTTCTCCTTTCCATATATGTTCTCTCAGGATGTGATGCACTTGCATGTGCGGTTAGTATCTCTTCCCTCAGTCTTCGACTCATCGTTTGAAGTACCTACAATGCCATTTTTTGAAAGTTGTTTTTAATTTCTTTTCAGTTTGAAGCCTTAGCTTTTGGAAGCACTACCATGTGCGGAAGGAATACTTTTTGGTTATGGGTAATTGCAGCCGTTCCTTTTTATGGTGCAACATGGGAACAGTAAGTAGTCAGTTGTCAACTATCTGTGCTTTTATTTACCCCTCCAGATCCTGATTCCTATGGAGTCCACAAGTATAAATTACTGGAAACTGTTAGCAATTTGATATGGCCTTGTTTAGTTGTTTGTTAAATGCTTGTAGTTGATGCTCCAATCTGCATCATGTAGGATATCCTGTATGCATGAGAATCTTGTTTTGAATGTTGATCCCAATGTAGGTCTGCAGACTGTTGACTTCTTTTTTCTTCTATTCCTCATTCTACCCTGTTTTATGCAGTTATTTCACCAATACTCTTATTCTTCCTACTATAAATGGGCCTACAGAGGGTCTTATGCTGATCTATGTATCTCATTTTTTTACATCATTTGTTGGTAAAGTCCTATTTCTCTTTTCATTCTCTACTTCTTTGCTTACAATTAGCATTATAGATCTCTGTATGAAGCAATTATGACTTAGTTTCTTAACTTTCCAGGTGCTGAGTGGTGGGCTCAACCACTTGGAAAATCCATACCATTTTTTAGCTGGGTTCCACTTTTTCATGGTAACTCTATGGTTAACGTCATCATCATTTGCCCATGGCCTGTTAAATTTAGCACGTAATGGATCTTCTCTGAAATATACACACTTTCAAGCAGCATATATTTAAATGCTTTAGTATTTTATGATGTTCTTATTTTATTTGCCGTTGCACCTTTATGCTAACAGTTCTGTTAACATTGTCCAACTTTAATGTTATCTGGATAGTTTTGTTGTGCTTTTAAATTCGATCATGTCTGTAATACTCTTTAAGAAATTTTTGTTTCGAAGTATGACACTGTTTTTCTTGATACCATAATGAATTGGATTGGTTTGCTTGACCTGGAGGGTCTGCCCTGCTTGATTACTGCCGATGTTTCATTTCCTTTACCTAACTATGGTTGAAGCCTTATATTTTTTCTTTTGAATGTTAGATATTGCGACGATTGGTGTTGTGATGTTACTAATGACAGCTTTTGGTGTTATTCCAACTATTACATTTAAGTAAGCACTCAATCTACTAATTTTGTTAGCAATAATGTAGCATCGAATGCAAGGAAATACAGTGGAAAGATGCTTTTGAGGGCTTCCAGATACCAGAACTTAAAATTTATACCAATAGCATAAGCCCATATACAGCTTAATGTTGAAAAGAGAAAGTTAGATTTAATTTACAGTACACTGTGCTTTTTTGCAGTGTGTCCAATGTCCATAAGGTTGTTCAGGGAAGAAAAGGAAGTGCGTTTCAAGCATTTGCAATGGTAATAGCTCAAAAAGCGAAATTCTATTTTCCATGTTTCTTCCTTCATATAATTTTCCCAGTTTCCTTGGTTATTTGATTGTTTAACAATGCCATTGTTTTCTTCTCAGCTGTGCCCATTTGCTGTTCTCCTTGGTGGCGTCCTGGTGTGGTATGAACTGGAGCTATTGGACGTCGAACTTTTTCTCCCTACATGTATTTTTTGTTCCTTTATGATGAACCTTTATTCTCATGTAGGGATTATTTGTCTCCGTCAGACCTCATAAAAAACTATCCTCATTTGGTTCTCACTGGAAGCGGCCTTGCTTTTGGATTCTTAGTGGTAAGTCACCTTCCCCCTTCTTTAGATAATATGATAGCAGGCTAGCAGCCGCCTATCTGTATGCCTATTAACCTTGAAGTTAATACTGCCGGTACAGTTAGCTCAATTTGGACAGCATTTAAAAAAGGATCCCTAGAAAAATGATTTCGTCAAGTCTGTTAGCTGATTTTATTTGTGTAGGGTGCATTACCCTTTTTTGTGTGTGTCTATCCTAATTGGTGGCTCTGTTTTTAGAACCCCAAATGTCAGACCAGTAAAAATTAGAACCTTTTTTTGCAGGGAAGAATGATCCTTGCTCACTTATGCGATGAACCTAAGGGCTTGAAAACTGGAATGTGCATGGTATGCGGCACTGACACTTATATGTTAGGCACTGTTTGTAGTTTAACACTACATTTATTTTGTTCTTGTGTTTATTGCATACAGTGTTATGTTGTCTTTGTGCTCATTTTTTTCCCTAGAGGATTCATCATGTTCATTTATCTTGTAG
>NW_019104542.1:380492-408771 GCF_001995035.1 Momordica charantia
ACTTTTCAGTCACTTTTTTATCTCCCATTTGCGATTGCAAATGCACTGACGGCAAGACTTGGTGACGGGTACGTGACAAAGTATATATTTATAGTCCGGCTTCATATAATTAATGGAAATAGCACCCTAGATGTGAATGTTGGACCTCTTTCAACTGATGAACCATATATATAAACTGTTTCAGGATTCCCATGTTTGATGAGAGATTGATTCTAGTTGGTTACTTCATCTACACAGGTATCATCAATTTTATTGATAACAAAAATGTGATATCATTGGTTCCTGAGAATCATTTGTGTTGCTTGTTCATGTAGTCTGCAATGATTATAAGTTAGCAAGCTCCTTTCGGGAACTTTTGTTTTCCTAAAGTTCAATTCTGCAGTTTAATTTCGACATGCTTTTAGAATAGTTTGATCTTTTATGCTACTCCAGTTTTCCATATGTACCATTAACTCAATCTTTCTCCGTTCTCAGCTGCTTTCTATTTGCACTTTGCCACATCAGTTATTCGAGAGATGAAGAGCTCTTTGGGAATCCATTGCTTCAGGTGAGAGAGAAAACCAAATCACATGATCAATAAAAATTCTACCAGCTACCAGATTGGGAAAATCCTAGGATTTTCTTATTTATTGCACTGTCTCCAACAAGAATCACTGGATAGATCTTGTGGTTTTCAGTTGGGTTTATCCGTACGTTACCTCTGTATAGTCATCAATTTACTTCCCCATGATACAAAAATTTATTCTTATCCTGGGTATGAGCGAGGTCGAAAAATCATCCAAGATTTACAGTTGGTCTGTACTTGGATGACATTCAAAAAAGACTGGATTTTATTGTCCTTATAGAAATTTTAAAAGGATTAAACCTGTCTGATACTGCTTTCCATGAATATCAGGATAATTAAGAAAGAGGCTTGAAACCTGTTGATTTCCATATTGGTATGTCCTTGCTTCCATTCCTTATTGACTTGCTAAGATCTACAGTGTTCATGAAACTAATCATGCTTGATAATTTTGAACTCTTACAGAATATCAGCTCTAGTTCAAAGGAAAGATGTATGAAGCCATTTTAGAACCTTGGCTGTAAAGTCCATGGTATCTAAATCCCAGTAAGGTATCACTCTCTGTATAGACTGTAAACGGAATCCTAGAGCAGAATTTCTGCATATGATACTACTAGGTCTGTAAGTTTCAGAACACATTCAGAAGTTTCTGAGTTTTTCTTGTTGTAGACATATATAACAGCTACATTATGTTAATGTCCATATTTTGTGGTTATTATTGTGTATGATCTGAAACGTCCAAATCCAATCAGTGAATTCTGATTAAATGATGAAAATGTGATTCAGCCTTCTGATGTATGATCACAGAGAATTGGGAAGCATCCAATGGAAATAGAGCACGTCAGACAGCAAAGGTATATTTCTTAGAGCATGTAATATAAGCTGGGGTAGGTTGGTTTTTTAATTTAATCATGAGCACATTCAAATTAAGCAAAAAGTAGGACATAATCTTTGTTGTTTTATCAAGACAGGATATGCTCATAATCATGCATAAATATTGAAAGTGACAATCCCATTAACTCCTTGGTTAAAGCTTATAAGTTACATAAACAATAGCAAAATTATTAATTAAGGGAAGTCCATAGGGACATCATCATTGCCAAATGCCAACTATATTCAAGTCATAGTAAGGTTTTTTTTTTTTTTTTTTAATATTAAACTAATGTTTTTGTCGAACTGTTTGTTTTGTGTATTCCAATAATGTAAAATGCTCGCGCGTGTATGGAGCGTGCGACTTTTACTATTATGATCCCTCTGCTCTAAAGTACTAACCTCGGAGTATGGAGTATGATGCTATTTTTCAATAATGAATACTATAATTTATCCCTTTCAAAAAAAAAAAAAAAGAATACTATAATTTATCTTTAGCAAGCTTAATTTTGGAGGTCCTACTTATACGTGGCTTTGTTAAACAATTCTTTTTTTTTTTTTGGTTAAAAATTAGAACATGAACATGGGAGGTGTTTTGAAAAATGTGTTTTTGGGGTTTAATCTTTATTTATGAATTTTGAAACTTTCGGCATGGAATTATTCTACTTTTAAAATCAAGAATTTTACATGAGGTATTCGAGCCACTTTAAGGATCAAACTCTGTTTTACTTCATACTAAACTTTTGTTTCTATTTGGTTTTAGTATCTACATTTTTAAATTTTATGTTTTAGCTCTTTAACTTTATTTTTTGTTACTGTTATTAATTTAATATAAATCATTTTTTTTACAATTTAATATAAATCATTTATTTAATGAGTAGATGTTTGCATGATCTAGTAGTACTAGAAATAGATATATATTTTTGTTAAATGATTTGAAAAATTTTAACAAAAATTATTAAAATAGTTTATATGTATATATATATATTTAAAATTCAATGTATAGAATAGAATTCTTGAGAATTTAAGGACTAAAAGTAAAGTATAATATTTAAAAATGTAAGGGAATGATTGGCTCACAATTTTAATCAATTTAGGCAAGGTTGAACGGTTTGGATTTATATATTATCATAGTACAAAGTAATAGGGTTTTTTTAGGTACGAAAGAATAGGTGGTAGGTTAAAAAATTGTTATTATAATTATTTTATTATTTTATTTTTTTTAGAAGAATAATTATTTTTGATAAAGGGTTAAAGAATTATTATATAGTATAAGATGTAGGTGTACATAATCTTATGTAGGTACGGACCAAACATCATTTAAAATTGCAATATCAACGGTAAATAATATATACTTCTTTTAAGGTCGAAGGTCCAAATCTTCCTACTTCAAATTTATTGTACTAAATAAATACTCTAAAAATTAGATCAGAAAAAATAGAACACTCTATGAACAGAAAAAGAAAATATATATGTATATATATATATCCAAAGGAGTGGAAATTGTAGTATAGTAATAAATTTGAGGGATTTAATGCTTTGGATGGGGGTAAGGTGAGGTAACGGCAGGGAGAATATAGAATGTGATCATGCATGGCATGTGAAGGAAGGGAGGAGGGGCCCACGTGGGGCAAATAAATTTAAATTTAAATGGTAAAAAATAAATCTTTTCAAGAAAAATAATAATAAATTATCGATTTTTAAGATGTGAGACACGTGGCGAAATCTGGTGAGGAGAGGACGACAGCGTATGGGGTGGTGTCTGGAAAGGTGATGATGGTAAGTTAAGTAGGAGAATTGAGGTGCTGCATGCCTCCTCCTAAACCTTAATCTCAACCTTAATCACAATTCACACTCAAATCCAAAAAGTTTATTCACTATTTCACTTCTACTTCTCATGCATTTTTATTCCCATTCTCTCATTAAATTGGTTCAAATTAAAAACAAAAATTTCAAATCCTATATGGGTCTTTTTTATTTTTTTATTTTTTATTTTACTTTTGTTTGGGCCAGCTTGTCTCGCCCGACTTTACAACATGCCATGAAACATATAAAAGTTACTACTTTATAAGGTACGTGGACATCATGAGATTTAAATTCATTCCCTTTGAAATAACCTAGTTTGTTTGGACGAATAAGCCATCTATCATGGTTTTTAGTCTTTATACTATTAAAAAATAGTCAATTTGGATTTTATTATAAAATTTTAATACAAATTTCATACCTAATAAAAATTCTTTAATACAAATTTATGGTTATATTTCAAGAATTTAGTGAGTGAATAATCATGCTAAAATTATGATTAAATAAATGAGATAAAAATAAAAATAGAATACCAAAATAGTGATATTTTAAAAGTACAAAGGACTAGATGTTTCAAAAGTACATTGACTAATGTAAATGAAAATTGAAAATATAGGGATCAAAATGAACAAAAGTGGATAGTACGAAAATTAAACCGCCTACTGTTTAACTTTTTTATTTTTTACTTTAATAATTGTGGGGTGGGATATCAAACTATCAACTAGAAATAGGTGTCTTATCTACTTGACTTATGCTCGGATTCACTATTCTGGTTGATATTTGAAAAGCTCCTTTCATTTGCTATTTATTCTCTTTTTTGTTTTGATCTTTATCTTAACTTAATCCCATGTTTATCAAAGTTTATTGTTGTGCTTACCTAACATAACGACATGGTAGATGAATTTCATGATATGAAATTTTGTTTTAATTCGAAAATGTCAGCATATTTTAACATCTAATCTTTTAAGACAGACGTACAATATCTCAACCAATTGAATTACGATTGAGTTAGTAATTTGACATATGAGCCTAGTCGAACTGTAATATAATTTAAGTAGTGTTGTAAGATATTATATTGTTTTGAGTGCAATGGTTAAATTACAAGAATGAATGATGTATGGTGTAATTATTTTGTGGAAGTTTTTTCTTAATCTAGTTTTGTTTTGATTTGTTTTCACAAATAACTTGTTTCAAAACTATTAAAGTTCCTTTTCAAACTTATGTACATGTGAATAATGATAATGTTAAGTATACTGTATACAATGATTTTAATCTTTTCCAAAAAGGAAAAAACTGTTTCCAAAAGTAATTTCAAACAAAAAAGTAAAATTTTCATTTCTTCAAAATAGTTACCCAATAAGTTTCTTGGTTTACATTCATTCAATTTTTGTGGTCCAATGTGTAGTTCATTAAATATCAAACGGCCAAATATAATTTGTCAAACATACATTTATTTCCCCCAAATTCATGGTAAAATTTTTAATTTCAAAACTTATGGGTTGCGACACTTCAAACTTTATCCACTTCTGACATTGTATTAATCAACACTCCAAAGTGGTAACCCCCTAACCAATTACCAAACAATATGATAAAACCTTAAAAACATTTCTGATTTGATTTCATTTCATTAAAATTTTCACGTGGAAGGTTATCCAACACGCAACCTCTGATGGCGATTCAAGAGCACGGCGGAGGCAGCGCGAGTGAGATTGGATATCTACCGTACGATTTGTATACTTTGTTAGGGGTGTAGGATAAGACAGTGAACCCTGCAGCAGAGTAGCAGAACCCATCACCTTCTTATTATGAAGAAAGCATTCAGTTCCCCTGCAGAAGAGCAATTATGGGCTGCACAAAATAGTGCTCTCTTTTCGTCACTCTGCTTTCTCTGTTTCCCTCTCCTCTCGGTGCCTACAAAACGTGATTTTTACGTCTCTCTCTAGAAACAAAGTTTTTTTTTTTTTTTTTGTATTTCTTTTTACATTTCTTTGTGCTCCCAAAGTCAAAACTTTTGCAATCTGTGTCTTTTTTTTTCCTTTCCCCTTTTCAGCTGTGAAGCATTCTGAGCTGACCCAGTTCTCCTTTTTCCATGAATCCGAGTTGATTTGGGCTAATTTTTCCTTTTCTTCTCACTTCTTGAAAGTCGGTTGTCTTTTTTTTCTCAGAACCCATCAAGGAAGCAGCGGCGGCCATGAGGGAGAGAGGCAAAGCTGTGGAAGTTTACAGCAATGACACGGATTTTTATTCCTCTGCTTCTGAATTCCCCTGTAAGAAGCACCCATCTTCTTCCTCTGTTGGGGTCTGCGCGGATTGCTTGAAAGATCGGCTGATCAAGCTGGTTTGTTCTGACTGCGGCGAGCAGAGGCTCTCCTCTTGCTCTTGCTCTGAGATCTCATCCAATCGAAATTCTTGTACTGTGGAAGTGGGAAGTGTGGGGAGAGTTTCGTTTTTGATTGAGAATGAGAGGAATGGCGTTTCATTGCTGGGCCCGAGCAAGCTCAAATTGGAGAAAAGGGAAGAGGTTGTGGTTCTAGAGAGAAGCAGTAGCAGCTGTGCGGAGATTAAGAAGAGTGGGTTTTGGAGAATTGGGAAATTTTTCAGGAAGAAGAGGGAGAAGGGATGTGAGAGATCAAGCGTTTGTGGGTATGATGAAAAGAGTGAAATTTGTATGGTTGATTTCATGGGTGTGTCCAGGTCGAGATCTCTCTGTAGTTTCCGTGGTGGTGGGTTTTTCGGGTCGGAGGACGGCGGCGATATGGTGGTTTCCGGTGGCCGGAGCTCGATTTCCGGAGCCAGAACTTCGAGTGTCAATGGGGGTATGCTCTGCGATTCCGCCAGAAGAAGTGGATTCAGCGAAACAGAGCCAAGAAAGAGTGGCTTCGAGAGCGATCACAGAGAAGGGGGAAATTTCGAAAACGATCAAAATGGGTTTAATTTAGCCAATAGACGCGTGTTTTCTCTGAAAGAGAGCGATTTTAATGGCATGGACGAATCTGGGTTCATAGATTTCAAGCTGGATTTCACATCAGAAACAAAAACAGAGTACTCTGTTCCCAAAATGGGTCTGGGTTTGGGTTTAGGCCCTCTCTCAAACCCCACCTCTGCATTTGGGAGCACGAGGGCTTTTGACATGGCGGCGGCGCATGAATGCGGCAGAGGGATGGCCGGCGCCGGCGGAGGTTCCTGTAGGATAACAGTTAGTGACAGAGGGATAAAGAAGGGGAGGAAAAKCTTGAAGGCATGGAAATGGATATTCAAGCATCCGCCAAATTGGGCAACTGCAACTGGGAGGAAGAAAGAAGAAGATTTAATGTCCAAAACTTGAACTGAATAAGGAAAAACAAATGACTGAAACTGAAAGTGTCCTTTTTTTGTTTTTCTTTTTTCTTCTTTTTTCTGGTGTAGGTTAGTACAAATATTGATCTGTATTTTCTGCCATCTTTCCGAATATAGTTGGTAAATTGTCTTGAAATCCACTCGTGTACTCTTTTTTTTTTTTTTTTCTGTTGAATCTCTTATTTTATGTTTTTGGGAGTATGTGTATTGTCTGTGTTGGAGAGGTGGCAAAAGGCACTGTTTGGGTTGTAGAGCACGAAACAATGGGAAGACAGAGACAAGGAATAGAAGAAAGAATGTCTCACTCAGTCACAGTTGATATAGAAAAAAAGTAAAGTTTGAGAAACAATCAATTTCTTTTTGTAAAGTTATTATCTTTTTAATTATATAAACATGTGATGTTACACTAGATTGGCTGTCTAATTGCACGAAGTTTACCCAAAAGGAAGATTGGTTTTTCGCATTTGGGAGAGAAAGAAATGTATCAATGTTTTAGGCATGTGTTGTTTTTCAACTTTATAAGAAAAAAAAATACATTTTTAACGATTTAGACATTTGATTTTAGTTTGTAACGATTTAGTCACTCTATACTTTTAAATTAGTGATAATCTAAGACTCTAATAACAATTTAGTCTCTATAATTTAAAGTTTGTGACAACTTAGTCCGTGCCATAAAAAATCTCATCAAAATTAAGTGTCTATTTTTGTTATATAATGATTTGGTTTTTGTAATTTATTAACACATTTGGTTCCTTAGTAATTTATCGATGTGTATATATATAAGAAACATATAAAAAAAATTATAGCAGTGACTAAATTTTAACTACATCGACTAAATCGTGTTCAAACCTCATGATTGCCACCTAACTAAAAATTAATTTCTTTTGTATTTTCTTAGCAACCAAATGTAGTAAGATTAGTCGATTGTCTCACGAGATCGAGAAGTACGGGAGCTGGCTGTAAAACACATGGATATGAAAGAAAAATGTTTAAGGACTAAATTGTTACCAATTTAGAAGTATTTAATTAAATCGTTATAAACTAAAGTTTAAAGACTAAGAGAAAATCAATTTTTAACATAAAAAATTGCACTGTTTGAAAATATATCTTAAAGAGAAAACATAAAATGTGTATGGATATAATTTGTATCTCAAGACCAAATGTCAACCGATTTAAAATTCTTGAGTTGTTAGTTGTTATTTTCCGGTCCATTTTAACAAATTATACTTTTTTTTAACGATGAGATTTAATGGAATATATGACGAAGGCTATGTGTTTTACTGTTGAACTATGTTGACAATAAATAAAAAAAAAAGAAAAATTGCATAATTTAAAGTTAGAAAATCTAGATTTGTTTATCTGTTGTATAAATAATGAATATAACATATTAAAGGAATATGATTTTGACATCATTGGTATACAAGTGGGAAAAAGTTTGTGTCCAGTTACAATTTCAATAAGCATGCAAAAGTTCAAATTTATGTCTTCAAATCTTATATGTTGGAAGAAAATTTGTTTCAGCAATTTATTTAATAATATTAGAATAAATTGTTTCATTGATGAATTGAAAGGTAAATGTAAGAGAAGTTTTTTTCTTTTTTTCTTTTTAAGAGGTAAATGAAAARGTTAATCTAATAAGACCAGCAGAGTCTTAAAATAAAATATAAATTAAATTAAAACTGCCATTTAAGTTGAACCAAACAGCCCAATAACATTGATTGAAAATTTTCAATTTCTTTTTTTTTTCGTTTAATCTTTAGTTGGAAAGGGCCTTTAAAATTTTACTTCAAAGAGAGAAAAAAAGACGGTTTTAAAATTTAGCTCCATTTCAAATATTACATTTATATAAAATTTAAAATAACCAAAATACAGTATTAAAAAAATGCTTATAAATTCAATACCAGAATAACTGAAAATCAAAATAACCATCAAAACTTGCCATTATGAAGTCATTTTCAAGTACTTATGAAAATAGACTCCAATCTTTACTACAGTCTTATTATTTTATTATTTTATTATGCAATTTAATCTATGTACTTTCAAATTCATAACAATTTAGTCATTGAACTTTAATATGTAACGATTTAGAACTTGTAATTTAAAGTTTGTAACAATTTAGTATTTATCGTGAAATTTTTTAGTTTCTTATATATATGGATTGGTAAACTTACAAGGACCAAATATGTTTATAGATTAGAAAGATTAAATTGTTATATGATAAAACTTGATATTTAATTTTAGTAAGATTTTTCATGATAGGGAGTAAAAATCATTCCAACTAAAGTTTAGGGACTAAAGTGTTATTTTAGTGAAAGTATCGGGATTAAATCGTTATAAACTAAAGTTTATGGACATTTAACCTTTAATCTTTATACCTTAAAAATTTATAATAAGTTTTTAGTTTTTTTTTTCTTTTTTTTAGGATAATAAGTTTTTAGTTGAATGCTTGGCACATTATTCAAGAAGGAAATTACTTAGCTTCTGACGGATGATGATCTATCTCTATATTGATATATCATTATTGAAAAATTGAGGCATCTCGTTATTTAAAAAATATATATATACATTTTTTCGTTTCGCTCCATAATTATCAAACATTTAATTAGGGTTAGTGCAAGATAAAGTTATCACTAGTTCAAGAATTTACTTTAAAGTAACCTACGATATGTACCTTAAACAACATATCTTGATTATGTAGTGCCCAGAAGAGTTTGGGTGGTTTGGATAATTCTGAAGAAATATCCTTGAAGTCTCCTTGCGTATGTACGAAAATGGAGATAGTGTGTATACCCAAGTATTGGAGCACAATTGGAGCACAAAGGTCAAATGGTCGTTGACTCGATAATTAAAAAGAAAAAAAGCTATTAGGATTATATGTCATGTAACATACTTGTTAAATAAATTAATAATTAGGACATACTGGACATAAAATTAATAGATTAGTTATTTAATAAAAAGTTGAAATTAAATACACATAATTTTAAAAGCTTAATTTATATATATATAAACCTCTAAAGTCTAAGCATTACTTTTCTCGCCCAAGCAAATGATTGTTATTTATTAGTATTCTACGTGGTGTTATTCTTTGATCTTCGTGTCAAACCTAATCTTATCGCCGTACACGTTTCACGTAAGCTCACGATCTCATCCAATAGAGAGTAGCATTGAAACTTTCCAAAACTTGGAGCACAAGCAATTCACAAAATGACCAAATGTAAGTCAACAGATATATGAATAATTAATTAAAAGTCCAATCCAAAACTCCAAGTACCAAATAAGTCAATGCCGCTGAATATTATATTAGCGGCAGGAAATTTCTCCTTAATTCGGATATATGTAACAAACAAATTAAATATATAGCCGTGCCCCAAAAATCAAATAAAATCAGATCAAGAAAGAGGATCGGAGAAATCAGAATATTATTGGAGCAGATCGAGAAGATGTACGTGACAAGGCCTCTTTCGATGTACAGAAATGAGGGCGCTACTTCGGCAGCGCCGGTGCCGGCGGCGTTGGTGGAGGGTCCAAATACGGGGGTTCTGGTGATAGAAGATGAAGCGGCGGAATCGAGATGGCTTTTTGGGTTGCTTAAGAGGAAGTCGGTGAAGGCGCCGCCCTTCCCTCAGAACAAGATAATGGAGCTTCGCTATACCATAAACTCAGGGGAGCACCAGCACACCGATTACTTCTACGCGCTGCTCATTCCCGTTATCAATCGCCCCTTGTCTTCCAACAAATATTACGTCATCAAATCTCGCGGCAAAACAAAAGGGTATGCGCCTCCCTCTCATCTTCATTTCTTCTCCTTTTCCTTTTTGCGCGTCGTCGGCCATCCCATTCCGTTGGGGATTTTTCCTCATCTCCCCTTCCGTTCCAATATATATTTTACTTTCTTTTAGAAAGATTTAGGAAGAAATTAGGCTACTATACAAAGAAAAATTGGACTTTGGGCGCTTTTTTGGTTAAAAATTAAAAAATATATATATAATAATTAATATATATTTATATTAATAATATATAAAAATATACAATATAAATAAAATATTAAATCCCGTCCTGATCGGAAACTCGATTAGGGTCTCCAATCAAATCGGGAATTTCCCACCCAATCAGGTCGGGTGGTATCTATAGGGATTAAGTTAGGTTAAAATATACCTCATTATTTAGTATCTGTTATGGAAACTTTTATCCGTCCAGAAATTCTAATTCCTTGATAAACAAAACTTGCATACACGTGTACCTACATGTGTTTAGTTGGGAAGCAAATAAACAAATAGTTGGAACTGGAAGTAATATTTATCAAATTATTTTTAAGAATAAAAAATTAATAACGAAATAGTTATGTCTTTTATTTAATTAGATTTGGGTATTTTGTTGTTAAGTCTAAACGTGTTTTAATTTGTGCTATTTCGCGATGAAGTTGAATCCTGGGTCTGTGATTTGAGTTTAGCCTTTCTTTCTTTGACATGGTCACATGACGATTCAGCGTTCGGGTTTGTTAAATTTTGCTTGATTTATGTGTCAGTCATCCATAAATAATAATTTTTAGTTTATTTTTCAGCAGCCATTATAAATCATATTAAATATTTGTCGGTCCCTGATATTTTCCACATATTTATGTATTTGGCAGTATAAATTTGATATTTTCCACATATTTATGTATTTGACAGTATAAATTTGACATTTTCACCGTTTAAAAAAAGAGATAAAATATTATAAATATTAAAAAAATGTCACTAATATATACATAATATTAATATTAATCATTTTTTTTAATAAGTAAATATTTTATTATAAATAAATATTATAAATAATAATCATTATAAATAAATAAATATTTATGTATTAATTTAAATATTTTTTACTGAAATATTTATCAATATTTTATCAAGAATTTGGGATTTCGACATGATCCGATCTCGATCCCCTTATAGCTTGTTAATATCTATAAACATAGGATTCGATGTGATAATAGTCCAAATGTATGAACCTAAACGCAGGCTAGCATGTACAAGTTCAAAGGAAGACGATGAGACCAGCTGCTGTTGCTTTGGCATCCCTGATACACCACCACAACTCTTCGACCCAACAAATGCCTACCAACAGTTCCAAATCAGTAATTATGTACAGTGTGCAGGGCCCTGTGGTTTTATGGCCAACTCCATAGCTCCTGACGGGGTTCCACCCCGTTTCCTTAGGCGCAGGGGCTGGAGAGCTTATACCAAAACCTTCAAGAACAAAAACTTGGAGCTCACCCAAGCGCTCGGCCTTGACGCCGCGCTGCGTGCCCACCTCCCAGCTCTCAACTTCTCGCTGCCGGCCAAATCTTCGGACCCGGTGGTGGTGGGGAAGTGGTACTGCCCTTTCATTTTCGTTCGGGATGGAGAGGTTGGCTCTCAGGTGAGTAACTCGCCGTACTATGAAATGACCCTCCAACAGAGTTGGGAGGAGATATTTGGGTGTGGGAATTTGGGGGGAGGTGAGCGAGGGGTGGATTTTGATGTGTCTGTGGAAAAGGAAGTGATTTTGATTGCGGGTCAGCGGACCGATGGTAGAGAAGTTGGTGATGGGGTTGTGTGGTTCGGGTCGTGGGGGGTTGGGCTGAGCTTGGCGATTGTGGAGAGAGTGAAATGGGAGGAGGAGAGGGCGGGATTTGAATTTGGAAAAGAAAAGGAAAAGAAATATGTGAAGGTGAAGAGAAGAGAGGAGTATGGAGGGGTAGGAGAGTGGAAGAGATTTGGGTGTTATGTGTTAATTGAGAGGTTTGTGCTCAAGAGAATGGATGGAAGCTTAGTTCTTACTTGGGAATTTAAGCACACTCATCAAATTAGGACCAAATGGGAGTGATTAGAATCATATTAATTATTATGTATTGGTTGTTGATCTTGTTATACTTTGGTTGGGTAGAATCATTGTAATTTATAATGGAGTTCACCATTTCCAGATATAGTTAGTTAACTAAGGGACATATGAATTTTGTATTATAATTTTTAGAAATAAGTTCAAGTTGATTTGTATTTCTTTTATGATCAATTAAAATGACCCGTTTAGATGGATGAAAATAGTACGTATTACTATTTGTTCAACTGTTTGACTTTTTACTAGTAAGTACCAGTCTTGTTTTTACTTACCATAAAAAAAAAATAATGAGTTTAGTTCAAGAAGAAATATTTTTCAGAAAAACAAATTGTTTGTATTGTGATATTCAATTATCCAACAAAAGCAATTGGTGGAAAATTCAACCATTTTACGTCCAAAGAATCGAGAATGGCAGTGCGAGATTATAAAGGCGGATTTGGTGGAGAATTTGATAATGATTGTTGTTTTCAAATTCACTTAATCAATGAATATTGTAAAATACTACTTCTAAACCAAATTTAAAATATTTATATTAATAAATTGATTAATAATAAAATTAAAAAATTAATTAATTAATAATATTTTAGATTAGACTAAATATTTAGTTATAAATCAACTATGTTACAAAAACGTCTCCTTCAATTTTCAAATCTATTATCAAATACAGACTTATAAATATATTACAAAAATATCTTTTTCAATTTTCAAATTTGCTATCAAATGCAGAGAAAACTCTATTTTCATTGCCTTCCTTATTTTTAGATTTCTATGAAGCTTAATTTTCGTGATTCGCGATGTGAGATCTATTATATTTATGACTTTATTGATTTTTCGATACGATCATATTGGGGTTGCAAGGTATGCAAACAAAGTTCCACCATAAAACAAAATCGTAAAGATTATACTTACTCTTCAAGTCGCCAAGTTTGGAGTCCAATCAAGGGCCGAGCCAAGAAATCTCCCTTGGTCTTGTATATTAGATTAAGATATATTTAAAGTTCAAAGGTTTTTCTTTAATTTATCTCATTCCATTTAAGATTAATTCAAGATATTAAATTTCCGTCGCGTCGGTATGAATCAACATTTTCAATGAAAATTTTTCATTATAATGTGAATCTACATATATATCAACAAAATATCATTAATAACATTAAATAAATTTTATTTAAAATGGTAAAATATATTTTTTATTTATGAAGTTAGAGTTTAATGTCCTAAAATTTTAAAAGGTGCATTTTTAAGATTTGAAAAATAGTTGGAGATGGTCTTATCTTTCAAAATTAATGTATTAAAATTTTCCAATTAAGTCATTTATTGAGAAATAATGTCAAGATTTGTTAATAGAAACATGATGTATCACAAAGTTGTTGTTTTGTTTATATATTTAGATATTTAAGACTCGTTTGGTAACGTTTCACGTTTCTTGTTTCTCGTTTTCAATTTTCTTAAGAAATCTAAAACATTTTACAATTAACTTTGTATGTATCTTTGTTTCTCATTTTTTTTAGAACATTCTCACAATTGTATTAGAAAACAACCCAAGTTTTTCTTTTCTAGTTCTCATTTCCAATTTGTTCCAAAACATAAATAAAAATATTGTTTTAAGTTGAATTCTTGGATGATGGAACCATGCAACACAAAAAACAATAACATTACCAAACGGGTTCTTAGACGCGGCCCTTAATTCCACTTGAGACAAATAAATGTAGTCGCCCGGTTAGATTTTGTCGATGGAAAAATACAAAAAATTTAAAATTTAATTAGGTTTGGTCCTCAACCGCGTTTGATCATTTCTTGATCTCTCTTTCCACGTCTTTCCTACGACCATTACAAACCAGTACTTTCTTGAATATAATGTAATGTTGGAAATCGCGTATGGCGCCGTTGAGCTAATCCACTATAAATAATCAGCAAAATCAAAGACAAATCAATTAGTGATAGAAGACAGAGAGATGTACGTGACGAGGCCACTTTCGCTGTACAGAAATTGCTCGCCTTCGGCGGCGCCGGCGCCGGAGCCGGAGGGCCCAAACACAGGAGTTCTGGTGATGGACGAAGATGAAGTGGTGGATTTCAGATGCTGTTTTGGATTGGTCAACACAAAGTATGTGAAGAGGGAGGTGGAGGCGCCGCCGTTCCCTCAGAACAAGATGCTGCAGCTTTCCTATTCGTATTCCACAAATGGAGGCAAGGACAATCACACCGATTAMTTATACACAATGCTGATTCCCGTTCTCAATCAGCCTTTGTCTTCCAACCAATATTATGTCATCCAATCCACCGGCAAAACAAAAGGGTATTCTCATCCAGCGACACCTAAATATTTTCTATTTTAATTTCTTGAGAATAAAATTTAAAAAAAACTCATGAAATTTAAAGGGAGACTTTGGTATTCAAAAAAATCTATGATATTATTTACTTTGCATACAAGCCTGCATAATCATCTTAGGATCACTTACTTTCATAGTTAATGTCGGACTTTGCACTTTTATTCCACATTAAAAAGATATTATATATATACGAGTTTCTTTTTATTGTCACTTGATTTGAGATATGTAATCATGGACATTGATATTTTTGTTAAGTTTTGTATTATTTATATGTGCACCTAGTAGATAATTTTTAAATTTAGTTTTTAGAAATTATATAAATCACAACACTTGTTAGGAGTAAAAATGAAAAATTCCTCTTAAAAATCATAAATCTAGAATTTGTGTAATAATATTAATAACCCATATATTTTGTTAAAAAGAAAAACAAAATAAACACAGGGGACAACAAATTTGAGGAAGGAATGATTTTCACTCAAATCAATTGAGAATACAGCACCTATTTATTTAGGCAAATACATAACCAAATTAGACAAAAATAGCACTCCACAACCAACTAAGTCATCAGCTAGTTTCCTAAAGACTAGGATAATATTGACTTAACATATGACATTAATTAGTAAATAACTAAAAATAGTTATTATGCTAACAATCCCTCCCTTAAACTGAACACTATCAGTGCTTCAGTTAACAACATCGATGTCCTTCAAAGTGCACATACCCATCAACCTTCTCAAATTTTGGAAAGCCGAAATCTTGAGAGGTTTCGTTAGTATGTCAGCCAGTTGTTCCTCGCTTTTGCAGTATTTCAGATCAATGGTGCCGTCATTGCTAAGATCTCTTAGAAAATAGTACTTCACGTCAATATGCTTGCTTCTTCCGTGTAGCACAGGATTTTTGGACAACTTAATGGCTTAAGTGTTGTCACGTAGTTGCTCCTGATTGTTTGAATTTCAACTCCTCTAGAATTCTCCGAAGCCACGTTGCTTGACAAGCACAAGCTGTTGCAGCAACAAATTCAGCTTCTGTGCTTGAAAGAGTGACGATTGGTTGCTTCTTCGATGACCACGAAATGACACTCGTCCCATACATATAAACGTAGCCCGAGGTGCTTTTCCTATCATCTTGATCTCCTGCATAATCACTATCAGCAAAACCGAACAATTCTGACATGCTTCCCTTCTTGTAAAACAATCCAAAATCTCTCGTCCCTTGCAAGTAACGGAGAATTCTCTTGGCTGCTAACAAGTGCATTTCTGTAGGATGTTCCATGTATCTGCTGATTAAACTCACTGAATACATTATGTCTGGCCTTGTTGCAGTTAGATACATCAAACTGCCAACAATTTGCTTGTAAAGTGTGCTGTCCACCTTCTTCCCTTCACGATCTTTATGGAGCTTCAAACCAAACTCAACTGGAGTGTTTACAGGATTGCAATCCTTCATCTGAAATCTGTCAAGAATGTCTCCCACATATTTCTTTTGAGAGATAAAAATACCAGCCTTTGATTGTAGCACTTCTATTCCAAGATAATAATGCATCATACCAAGATCAGACATTTCAAACTCATCCATCATGGATTTCTTAAATTCTTTAAACATGACATCACAATTTCCAGTAAAAATAAGGTCATCAACATATAAGCAAATTATGAGAATTTTGCCATTATATCCAACCTTGATGAAAAGTGTATGCTCATGGGGGCATTTAGAAAATCCAACTTTAAGAAAATAAGATTCAATGCGACTATACCATGCACGGGGGCTTGCTTTAGCCCGTAAAGAGCTTTCTTTAATTTGAAAACTTTATTCTCATTTCCAATTGCAACATAACCAGGGGGTTGGTCGATAAATACCTCTTCCTTCAGATAACCATGTAAGAATGCCGATTTGACATCTAGTTRGAAGATAGGCCAAAAATTTTGAGCTGCCAATGCTACCACCAATCTGATCGTGTCATGTCTTGCAACCGGAGAAAAAACCTCKRTATAGTCGACTCCATATTGCTGCTTGTATCCTTTAGCCACCAAACGCGCCTTGTGCTTGTCAATCTCGCCATTTTCTTTCAACTTCGTTTTGAATACCCACTTAACACCAATCRTTTTCTGACCTTCTGGAAGATCAGATAACTCCCAAGTATTGTTTCTCTCRATGGAATCAATCTCCTCATCCATAGCTTTTCTCCATTTTTCTTCTTTGATAGCATCCTCAAAGGTTGTAGGATCACAATCTGAAAACAAAGCAAAATGAGTGATTGGATCTTGAATGTCAGTGACCTCGTAATCTTCGATCCAAGCAGGCCTTCTTCTGACACGACGCAGAGATCGTGCTTCTTCTTCATTAACTTCTGTGACTGTTGGTGAGACTACATCGGTTGTTGGAGTTTCATTTTGAACAACAAGAGGGGCTGAAATTTGCTCCTCGTTATCATTATCTTCTGTAAGAACTTGGGTAGGCTGCTGCCTGTTCCAATCCCATATGTTTTCTTCATCGAAAACTACGTCCCTGCTAATCACTATCTTCTCTGTTAGTGGATTAAACAATTTAAATACCTTAGATGTTTCATTTATCAGCCTTGTCATCCAGCTTCTTCCTCCTTACATTTGTGACATGAGCATATGCGATGCACCCAAAAATTCTGAAATGATCCACAGCAGGTCTTCTTCCACTCCAAGCTTCTTCTGGTGTCATATTTTTAACAGCAAAAGTTGGACTTCTGTTAATAATATGAACACTCCAATTTACCGCTTCAGGCCAAAAAGTCTTCGGGATTCCTCCTCTTGCCAACAAGCTTCTAACCATGTTGATAATGGTTCTATTTTTCCTCTCGGACACACCATTTTGTTGTGGTGTGTAGGGTGCCGTAAGCTCTCTTCGAATGTCATGCTTTTTGCACAAAAAATTTCGAATTCTTTTTAGCAATATTCGCCCCCACGATCTGTACGAAGAGTCTTTATGGTTTTGCTTGCTTCATTTTTAACATGGGCTTTGAAGCTTTTAAATGTAAAATACGCTTCTGATTTTTCTGTAAAAAATAGACCCAAGTTTTTCTAGAAAAATCATCAGTGAAGGTAATAATGTATCTCTTACCTTCATTTAAAATTGGGTTTATTGGCCCACAAATATCTGAATGCACCTACTCCAAAACATGTTTTGCTCTCCAAGACTTCCCGTTTTCAAATTTAGAACGATGTTGTTTGCCAACAAMACATTCTTCACATACTTGAGTAGGTGAAATAATCTGAGGAAGACAGCTGACCATGTTCTTCTTTTTCAAGGTCATCAAACCACTAAAACTCAAGTGGCCATAGCGAAAATGCCACAACCATGAGGGATCTTTAATTTCAGCCATTAAACAAGGTTGAGTACTTTCAATCTTCAAAGGAAACAATCTGTTTGCAGACATAGGAACTACTGCAATAGCTCCTCTAATAAGATCATAAATTTCACAAGAATCATCTTTAAGAGTAATAACATAACCCTTTTCTAGTAATTGACCAACACTCAACAAATTACTCTTTAAACTAGGAACAAACAAGACGTTGGAGATCGTTTCCACAAAGCCATTTTTAGTTTTTATCTTAATATCCCCTTTTCCCATTACTTTTACAATAGATAAATCACCGAAACTGACCGTGGAATGAAAATCTTCATTTAGATGAGAAAAAGAAGACTTACTCCCACTCATGTGGTTGCTGCAMCCCGTATCAACGTACCAAATATCGGGTTCTGGTTCCTTGCTATCTTGGGCAGCCATCAATAGTGTTTCGACTTCATTTTTTTCAACAAAGTGTGAAGACTCTTCCTTATCTCTGTTGTGGGGAAGCTTGGTGTAACATTCAGACTGGTAATGACCAAGTTTATGACATCGAAAACACTCGATCGTGGACTTGTCAAATTGTTGATCACGCCATCTACCTCTGCCTTGAGATTGGTTGGCACCACCATTGTTGTTGCTTTGATCTCTTCTTCCTTTGCCTGTGCTTCGGCCTGTACCTCTACTCCAAMCTCGACCTCRTCCTCGTCCTCTGAAATTGGAGGAAGAAGTARARGTAGAAGCCTTTAAYGCTTGTTCCTYTGTTGTTGAATCTCRATTCATGTTTTGTTCATGAACCAACAACGAACTTTGGAGCTCATCAAGGGAGAGCGTATCTACATCTTTAGATTCTGCAATTGAACAAACAACATAATTGAACTTAGGTGCCATAGATCTCAATACCTTCTCAACAATGACAACATCCTCCATCTTTTCACCGTGGAACCGCATTTTGTTGGCCACAACCATCGTCTTTGCGAAATAGCTAGTCACAGATTCACCTTCCTTCATTTGCAGCATCTCAAATTCCTTTCTCAAGACTTGAAGCTGTGCATGCTTTGTTCTCGAAGAGCCTTGATACTTTTTCTTCATTGATTCCCAAATATCCTTGGATGATTCTTTGCAAGGAATAGTCTCCAGGATAGAACGATCAATGGCCTGAAACAGATAATTTTTTGCCTTCAAGTCTTTCAACTTGAGTCCCTCCAACTCCTTTTGTTGAGCGTCTGTGAGAATCTCTCCAGCTGCAGGTGTTGCAACACCCGTTTCAACAACATGCCAGTATTCTTTGGACCGCAAGAAATTTTCCATCAACATGCTCCAATGATCGTAGTGACCATCAAAACGAGGAATAGCTGCTTGCACAAAGTTACCCTCCGAGGCCATTTATGCTGCAAAATAGAAAAACAATATGAGCAAAACAGAACTTAATGCTACTGCACTGATTGCTCTCACTTCCTTGTGTTTTCCTTTCCCTGTGTTTCCCTTTTAGAATTTTCACACTCTTCCCAAATATCAAAATAAACACAGGGGACAACAAATTTGAGGAAGGAATGATTTTCACTCAAATCAATTGAGAATACAGCACCTATTTATTTAGGCAAATACATAACCAAATTAGACAAAAATAGCACTCCACGACCAACTAAGTCATCAACTAGTTTCCTAAAGACTAGGATAATATTGACTTAACATATGACATTAATTAGTAAATAACTAAAAATAGTTTTTATGCTAACATATTTATGAGTTGCAGGTTAGCATATACAAGTTCAAAGGAAGATGAGATGAGCCGCTGCTGCTGGTGCTGCTTCGTCATCAACGATAAACGACCACAACTCTTCGACCCAAAAAATGCTTATCAACAGTTCGAGATTAGTAGTAGAATAATAGAGTGTGGAGGACAACCCTGGGGTTTTGTGTCAAAGTCCGTAGCTCCTGACGGGATTCCTCCAAATTTCCTTAGACACGAGGGTTGGAAGGCTGGAACCAAACCCCTTAACAAAAACTTGGAGCTCACGGAAGCGCTCGGCCTCGACGCCGCGCTGCGTGGCCGCCTCCCTGATCTCAGCTTCCCGCTGCCAGCCAAATGTTCGGACCCGGTGGTGGTGGGGAAGTGGTACTGCCCTTTCATTTTCGTTCGAGATGGGGAGGTTGGTTCTCAAGTGAGTAACTCGCCGTACTACGAAATGACCCTTCAGCAGAATTGGGAGGAGATATTTGGGTGTGGGAATTTGGGGGGAGGTGAGCGAGGGGTGGATTTTGATGTTTCTGTAGAAAGGGAAGTGATTTCGATTGCGGGTCAGCGGGCCGATGGTAGAGAAGTTGGCGATGGGGTTGTATGGTTTGGTTCGAGGGGGGTTGGGCTGAGCTTGGCGATTGAGGAGAGAGTGAAATGGGAGGATGAGAGGGCGGGATTTGAGTTTGGAAAAGAAAAAGAAGAGAAATATGTGAAGATGAATAGAAGAGAGGATTTTGGAGGGGTGGAAGAATGGAGGAGATTTGGATGTTATGTGTTGGTCGAGAGATTTGTGCTTAAGAGAATGGATGGAAGTTTGGTTCTTACCTGGGAATTCAGGCACACCCACCAAATTAGAACCAAATGGAACTGAGATGATATTAGCGTAGCATATTAATTATCACGTGTATATTGTTCATCTTGTTACTTTGGTTGGGTAGAGAATTCATAGTAATTTGTATTTGGAGTTACCGAAATTTGATTATATTTGTTTTGCTTTTCTATATGAATCTTTATTTGTATTATATTTTTAGACAAATTTTTTTGACACGTAGAAGTAAATGTACCTAACTATCCCTCGTTTTGTATTCATTAGAGCGTTAAAGGGAGCCACAGATCTCGGGCGAGTTCGAAGAAAACTTGTCCGAATTTTTATGAAATTTTCTCGAAATTAGTTCTCGGACGAGTTTTTACCATTTGTGTATCTCAATCAAGTTTAAAATTAAATATATCTTTTTAATTGTCATTTATACTAACAAATTAGTATTTGGCCTGGTATTTTTGGTCTAAACCACTTAATGATCGAGGACTTGACTTCAATTCTTGTGCAGTGAAACTCAGTATTCTTTTTTTTTTTTTTTTGAAATTAGAGATGCACAAAAACTGAAAAACGACCATGGTTGGAGTTGAGAACCCTCGCCAATTTCGCCATTGAGGATGCTAACTCACGTACAAAGCCAACAAGCCAAGCACCCTTAATTGAAATAAATTGGACATATATTTTATAATGTATTTGACTTCATCCGACAAGTTATTCAAACTCCCTTGTAAATCTGCAATTTTCTAATTCGGGCGAGGTTTCTACGAATTTGTCCGAGTTTTTCATGATTCTCGGATAAGTTTTATTTGAACTCGTCCAAGTTTTGCCTTAATCCTACACGAATTTACACGAGTCTCGAGCGAGATTTATGAATTTCAGTCAAGATTTATGTCATCTCGGGTGAGATTCAAACTCGATATTAATGGGCATAACCCAAATTGGAAAAAAAAAATCAAGAAGCTAAGATTTATGCAATTTGGATTCAAGTTTGAGATTTATCTCCATTTTAATTTAAACAAAACCCAAATTAAAAAATATATATATTCATATTAGACAAAAAGAGAAGAAATTTGATATTTCTCATTCATATTGACATTCTCCCAGAATCGTATATGTACCTGAAAGAATTGATACAAAAATAACTAAAATTAGATAACAATATAATAGAAACTCTACATCTCCTGATTTATCTAACTACCAAGATAACAAGCTAATGTATTGTACATAATATAAAATGCTATATCTCCCAATACTCCCCCTCAAGATGGATGGTAAATGTCTAAGACACCCATCTTGGATAATAAAGGAAAAGAGTAGGTGCAGGAAGTGCTTTGGTAAAAGGATCAGCAAGCTGGGAGTGAGTTCGTATAGGCAAAAGTTTGAGGAAGCCATCAACGATTTTGTCCCGAACAAAATGACAATCCAATTCAATGTGTTTCGTTCGCTCATGAAAGATAGGATTAGAGGCAATATGAACCGCAACCTCATTATCGCAAAACAAAAGAGCTGGCGGGGCCTGTAAATCAGACAAAAGACTAGACAACCACAATAACTCACAAGTAGCCACAGCTAATGCTCGATATTCAGCTTCAGCAGATGAACGAGAAATGGTAGCTTGCTTTTTGGACTTCCAAGAGACTAAAGCATCGCCTAAGAAGACACAAAAACCCGTAGTGGAACGCCGTGAATCAAGGCAAGAAGCCCAATCGGAGTCGGCAAAAGCTCGGAGTTGAAACGAAGAAGAAACAGGTAGAAACAGGTAACGTAATAGATGGTAAACAGCAGCCAAATGAATCTTGCAAGGGCGTGATACAAATTGACTTAACTTATTCACTGCAAAAGAGATGTCTGGGCGTGAAATTATTAAGTACAGAAGACAGCCAATAAGTCGTCTGTAAATGGAAGCATCTGGCAGCAAATCGACATCAGAAAGTTGTAACTTCAAGTGAGGATCCATAGGTACAGGGGCCGGTTTACAAGCTAAAAGACCAATGTCTTCAAGAAGCTGCAATGTATAATGGCGTTGTGACACACAAATGCCCTTGGTAGAAGGAGCAAGCTCAAGTCTCGAGGAAGTATTTGAGAGATCCTAGATCCTTGAGTTGAAAAGGATCTTTGAACATGCACCATAAAACGAGTACCAGAACCTCGAACAAATAATGAATAATCGGCTTTAGATTGTTGAAACCCGAGAGAAACTAAAGCATCAGAAAACTTGGCGAACCATTGACGAGAAGCTTGCTTCAAGCCATAAATGGATTTATTGAGACGACAAACCAAACACTCCCCTTAAGTGGAACCGTAGTCGGATGATGATATCCTAAAGGCAAATCCATGAGAAACAGCAATTGTAAGAAGGACGCGAAGGAGAAAATGTCTCAACAAAATCCAAACCGGCTTGTTGTGTAAAACCTTTGAAAACCAATCGAGCTTATAGCGTTCAATAGAGCCATCAGCTCGATGCTTAATTTTGTAGATCCACTTGCAACCAATGGTGTGTTTTCCTTGAGAAAGAGAGACAACCTGCCAAGTATTATTCGTCTTATTCGTCTCCTATGTTTGCATAGCCTCTTGCCAATGTTTAAAAGGAAGAGCTTGATGATAGAACTGTGGTTCATAATTGGTAGAAATATCCAAAGAGAAATCCCGATGAGAAGAGAAGAAATCTAATACCATATTAGACAAAAAGAGAAGAAATTTGATATTTCTCATTCATATTGACATTCTCCCAGAATCGTATATGTACATGAAAGAATTGATACAAAAATAACTAAAATTAGATAACAATATAACAGAAACTCTACATCTCTTGATTGAAAATGCTATATCTCCCAATAATTCAAGACTAGAGTTGTATCTCAATCCTCATTTGAATCGAAGAAAGTGACAAAAGTTGAAATTGAAAAATAAGAGAAGAGAAAGTAAATCGAAAAACAAAAGTAAAGATAAATATAGAAAATGAAAAGGGGCATAATAGTTCACTTTAAAGAAGAAGACATTGAAACGAAAAAGGGAGAATAAGAAACTGGAACGAAAGGGGAAGAAGAAGGGAAAGAGAGTGAAACGATAGAGGAGGACAACAATTGTTTTTTCACTTTAGAGACACAAATATAATTTTAATTAATTTTAAATTAATTAAAATGATCTGATAAATTAGAAAAAAAAAAAATTTTGAGGATGAGCTATTTGAGCAACGTGAAAATTTTACTGGATCATTTGGGTCAATCTCCCAATTTTTTTAGTACAACGAAAGTATAAAGTACTTCTTCCATTTACGCTTTGACACGTCATTAAGTGGTGTATTATTTTATTTTATGATCCATTTAAATACCTGTTAGTTCACGGATGGAATAGTATGAAATCCTTGGTACAAGAAATATGAATAATTATGAGTTTGATTTTCTGGCCACGTTCCGTTAAGGATAACATATTATATTTGAAACTCAATTGTAGTCGTCACTTTGATCTTTCTGCTCCCTGGTCTTCTCTTCAACTTCCCAATTTTGGAGTCAAATCAAGGGCGGAGTCGAGAAATCTCCCTTTCTCTTGTGACAAAAATATAAGTATATAAAAATATTTAAAGTTTAAAGTTTATTCTTCAACATTAACTTTAAACTTATTTTACTAAAATACATAACTCAACGGTAATTGGTATATATTTTTAATCAATAAATTTGATATTTTACCCTAATATATTGTAAAAAGAAAAAAAGACTTTAATTTTGTTTTTAAAATGGTGAAATGCTTTGTTAATTTAAATCATTTTAATTTTAATTTTATAATTTTTTAGAAATATTCACCATTTCATAGATTTGAAACTTCAATATTTGCATTCATATTTAACTTTTGAATTACATACCTAAAAAGTTAGAAGGTAGAAATTTTAAGCGCATATAGAGCAAAATAATAATAATAATAATAATAATAATAATAATAATAATAAATTACAATTATAGTAACCACTTTTATGATTTGTAATTAAATATAGCAAGTGTGCATCTCAAACAAACAAAAAAAATGAAAAAGTTGGATATACTATCCTTAAAATAGGTAATTTTTAAAAAATGAGAAAACCATCACATTACTATACCTAATATCAAACATACCAATATACCTAATATGATGTACGTTGTTGATATATATTTAACGTGACTGATATACTTCATATTAAGTATATCAATGATATGACTAAAATAAAGTATATCAATGATATATACTTAATATATCGACAAAATAAAAAATTGCAATGTTATTTGAATCATTGCAATGTTATTTGAATCATAATCTTCAACCTGAAAAAGATTTATCAATGTTATATCCCTAGTTGAAATACATAATTCAAATAATTCAAATATTTGGTGTGACTGATATACTTTACATAAAGTATATTAGTTATATAAGTAACACACTTAAAGAAGTATATTACCGATTAATTTAGTGTTCCGATTTCACAGTTATATCAATGACGTACTTTTTTTATATCAATTTATTTTTCAATTTATGAAAATAGAGAGGTCAAAATTAAAATAACCAAAAATATATATATAATTTTAAAAATGTTGTCATATTTAGCAAAGGAAAAAGTTATTACTATATTTATAAACATAACAAATTTACTTCCCATAAAAAACACCAAACAAAAAAGTATGTGTCAGTTTATATTTTTTTAATTCATCCAGGGTACAATCAATCCCGTGAAAATTGATATTTTCTCGGAAAAAAAAACCATAAAGGAGAATATTTTTTTTTTCTAATTTTATACAAGAAAATGTTGATAACCATTTTGTTTCTTTTTTCACATAGATAATCACATGCAGCCAAAACGAGCATACATCAGCCATAATTGACATATACCTCAAATTAAGAGAGTGTAAATTTAAATCCATAAAATAAAATAATTACCATGCATATTTTTTATAGTTTAAAAAAAATTAGAAATTGAAAATAGAAAACAAAGAAATAAAAACAAAAAAGTTACCGAACCAAACATTACTAAAGGCTTGATTCTAGTTCCACTCTCCATGGTTTTCAAACTTTTTGTTTATTTTTAAAAGTTGGCTGATATTTGAAATTTGACATTTCTGCAGTGCGAGACAAAACAAGTAATATAATATTATGACTAAGCCGTTTTTATGAACATAGACTTTCTAAAATTGTACAATCAAAATGGAGACCGTTAACCATGTTGCAACTTGGAAGTTGGAATTTCTAGAGGGAGAAAGCAAATAAAATAACACAAATCAACCGAATCTGCTGAATATTAATCACAAGAAGCAGCCGAGTTCTTTGTCCCGCAGCTCCTCGAATGCCACAATCGACGAATTCAACAGTCAAGAAACTTCCCTCGCCAAAGCCTTTAGCCATTAGGTCTTCGATCCAGTTCATCTATAAATGAAAGAAAATTAGCGATCAACGGAAATCAATCGCAAATTGCAGAGACATGTACGTGACGAGGCCTCTTTCTCTGTACAGAAACTCTCCCTCGTGGCTATCGTCGCCGCCGCCGGAGGGTCCGAATTCGGGGATTTTGGTGTTCGAAGACGAAGAAGAAGGCGCGGAATCGAGATGGTTTTTTGGAGTGTTTAAGAAGAAGGATTCTGTGAAGGTGCCGCCGCTCCCTCAGAACAGGATACTGCGGCTTACGCACGCGGCGGACGCAGGAGAATATGAGTATTCTGATTCCTTATACGCGTTGCTTGTTCCAGTTCTGAATCAGCCCCTCTCTTCCAATCAATATTATGTCATCGATTCGCGTGGCACTGCAAAAGGGTACGCGCCTCCCGCTCTTGATGCAATTGCAGGCTATTGTACAGAAAAAGTTAGAAAATGAATCAAGATTTGTCTATTGATTTGTATAGATAAATGTCTAATATATTTTAACCAAATCGCAGGCTAGCATGCACAAGTTCAAAGGAAGACAACACAAGCAGAAGGAGCCGCTTCTTCTACCGCATTCATGATGCACCAGCGCAACTCCTGGACCCAAAAAATACTTATCAACAGTTTCAAATTAGTAACTATATATACTGTGGAAAACCCAATGGTTTCATCTCCAAGTCTGTGGCTCCTGACGGGGTTCCTCCAGAGCTCCTGAGGCGCAAGGGCTGGAGAGCTTATCCCGAACCCCTTAACAACAATAACTCCTTGCCCACCGAAGCCCTCGGCCTCGACGCCGCCCTACGCGCCCGCCTTCCCGACCTCGCCTTCCCACCTAACCCGGTGGTGGTGGGGAAGTGGTACTGCCCTTTCATTTTTGTTCGGGATGGTGCGGTTGAGTCTCAGATGAGCAACTCGCCGTACTACGAAATGACCCTTCAGCAGAATTGGGAGGAGATATTTGGGTGTGGGAGTTTGGGGGGAGGTGGGCGAGTGGTGGATTTTGATGTTTCTGTGGAAAGGGAAGTGATTTCGATTGCGGGTCAGGCTGCAGGTGGCAGAAATGCTGGTGATGGGGTTATGTGGTTTGGGTCGTCGGGGGTTGGGTTGAGCTTGGCGATTGTGGAGAGAGTGAAATGGGAGGAGGAGAGGGCGGGATTTGAATTTGGAAAAGAAAAGGAAAAGAAATATGTGAAGGTGAAGAGAAGAGAGGAGTTTAAGGAGAGGGGAGAATGGAGGAGATTTGGATGTTACGTGTTGGTTGAGAGGTTTGTGCTGAAGAGAATGGATGGAAGTTTGGTTCTTACTTGGGAATTTAGGCACACTCATCAAATTAGAACCAAATGGGAGTGAGGGAACGCATTGGAAGGTTGGTATGATGAATATGTGTTATTGTTTGTACTGAATTTTTATTCCTATTACTTTGGTTGGGTAGAATAAAGCAAGAAAGATACTTTTATGTTAATTTTTTTTCAAAATAATAATAAAATTGTCCTATTTTTATTTGTGATTAGCATAAGTATGATTGTTAACAACAGCTGAGTATTAAAGAAAATATATTGTTGTAAATAATAAATTTACAATAATATATATACTTTTTAAGGTAATCAAATGAAAATATATATATATATATATATATATATATATATATATTTGTTGTTAGTTTAGATAAAATTTTAAAATTATGCAATAAAATAAAAATGAAAAAAAAAGGCAAAATACATTTTTGGTCCATGAGGTTTGAGATAGATGCCTACTTGGTCCCTGAAATTTCAAAATGAACACTTTTGGTCTTTCATGTTTGAGATAGGTGTCTAATTGTTCTCTGAAGTTTCAAAATGAACACTTTTGGTCATTGAGGTTTAAAGTAGATGTTAACTTGGTCCCTGAAGTTTTAAAATGAACACTTTTGGTTCTTGAAGTTTGAGAAATAATTCTAAATGATCCTTGATTTTTTTACTGTTAATTAATTAATATTAAAATAATATTGCAAATTGTAATTAAACCATACTCAGTTGAAACTTCAAGACCAAAAGTAACACCTACTTTAAACCTCAATGACCAAAAATATTCATTTTGAAACTTCAGGGACCAATTAAACACCTATCTCAAACCTCATGGACCAAAAATATTCGTTTTGAAACTTCAGGACCAAGTAGTCATCTACCTCAAACCTCAGGGACGAAAAATGTATTTTGCCAAAAAAAAAAAAATCAGGCATAGTCCATTTGATTTTTTTTTTAAATACTCAAAATAAAATAAATTAAAA
>NW_019104542.1:411473-437498 GCF_001995035.1 Momordica charantia
GGTAAAGAGAAGGGCGGAGTATGAAGGGGTGGTAGAGTGGAGCAGAATTGGGTGTTATGTGTTGGTTGAGAGATTTGTGCTAAAGAGAACGGGAATTTAGGCGCACACGTCAAATTAGAACCAAATGGGAGTGAGAGAACACGTGGAACGGAAGTTGGTCTGATGAATGTTATAAGACTTAATATTTGGGCCTTGGTTGTGTTTTAGTTAATGGGCCGGTGTTGTATCATCGATTGTCTATGTTTTGAGCCTTATATGAATAATAGGCTCGCTCGTAGCCTGCAGATGTGTGCAGCTTTCCCTGATTCGTCTATTTACTGTTTACTTCTGACTTCCATTTTTCCCGTTTAATATTGTATTTGTTACGGAGAAATCCAAATATGTGAAGCATTTCCATGAAGTACTATATATATATTTTTTTTTTCCCGCAAATATCTGACCTTGAAATATTACGCCATTTATGTAATATATTGTATAACTGTATAAGTAATATTTTAGTTTCTCTTCTTAACAAAAGTCAACAATATATGTCGTCGTTGGAAGAGATGAACACAAATGTGTGTCTAGATGGTATTCATGAGATGACTATATATTGATTTTAAAAAAATGATAATAAAATTAGATGTGGTACCAACAAAGCGTCTGTCTTATAGTTGTCTTTTGAAGAGACAACAAAATGCGAAGGAAGTGCAACTTGATTATGGGGTGGAATCAACAGGAAGAAAAATCTAGTAGATTATTCTATTCTATTTCCTCAGATTGGCTTGCTATGATAGGGGATGTGATTGGAATTCGTCWTTTCTTTGTTTGTATCACCGAGACACCCGAAGGGCTGGCCATATGTACCTCACCTCGGGAGACCCGACCCATTCAAATCAAAATCGAATGAGCACCTACAACTAAGGGGAATGAAATGTCGACCACATAGTGAGATGATCTTCTACTAGGAAACCGAGTTACTGGTCAAGTCATGAAACTTTTGCATTTTGATCAACATGACTATTGTAAGTGGACTGGATTTATGTGTTTAAACTGACTACGACCAAAGTGGTAGTCGCCTTTTGACGGAACAATTTTAAAACATTATATTTTAAACAAGTTTCGAGCATTATACATTTAATATGTATCAAATAAGTATTATTTCGCAAATAAATTTGAAAAGAAACACCAGAAAGACAAAATCCTATGGAGTTATTATTGTTATTATATTTCAATCAAAAGTATAGTAAAAGCATTATGATCAAATATAATAAGAACTTGGGATATAAAAGTACATCTCTCTCTCTCTTTTTGATAAATAGCATGTGTATCGTTCTTTTTTATGTTTTTAAATACAAATATGTAACTTAGAAAATATTACTCTCATATTGAAGAACAAAAATGTCAATCCAAAACATCAAAGTTCAAACCAATATAAATAGAAAAAAACTTTAGGTGATAAATTTAAATTATAGTGGCTACATCCCTAAGAGATAAACACGGTAAAATTTTAGAGAGTGTTTTTTCTAAAACGAATGTAATTTTTTAAAAAACCACAGTTCAACCGGATAGGAGTTTAAAGCGAAAACCCTAGTTTTCTTACAAAATATGTGAACTCCATTTTCATTTTTGCTGCCCGAACCCGAACCCGAAACCGAACCCGCCTGGCCATGAGTGAGTCGATCCTACGCGCGCTTTTTACAGCCTGCCCCTCCGGCCTCCACACTTGGAAAAGCGAGTAAGCACTGCGGCAGTCGCAGAGCCAGACCAGAGTGAACTCAGAAACGGCGGAACAAACTGCGAACCCTTTGCTCGGCGCTTGAGGATGGCGAATGTCATTGATCAGGATCAACAATGGCTTCTCAATTGCTTGTCAGCCACTCTCGACCCCAACCACGAGGTTCGCTCATACGCAGAAGCCTCGCTAAATCAGGCATCTCTCCAACCAGGTTCTTCCCTTCACTCTAATTATCAGCTCACTGTTCTTCCCGTTGATTCTCTATACTACCGAGTATCCGTACAGTTGATGAATGGCATTTCCGCCCCTGGCGCGACTCTGTGATCGTTTTAGGCAGGATATATATCATATTATAATTACGTTTCTACACTATAGGAGATATCAGGAAGGGATTAGGTTCTTTTTGTTTAATCTTTACTCCCTGATTAACTTGTTCTACTACTTGGACTTGATTTTGATTATTTCCTCATCTTAAAGGGTTTGGGGTTGCATTATCCAAAATCTCTGCCAACAGGGAGCTTCCAGTAGGATTGCGCCAGATATCCTTTTTTGTCATTGGCGTTGAGATTCTTCATTTTTTTGTGTGTGTGTGTGTGATTATATATGTTTACTGGCGTTTAAGCTTTCTTTTTTACATTGTTTCTGGTGGTTGTTTCTGACGCGAAACATACGATTGAAAATTATTCCCGAGTGAGACTTTAACGCATTTACCTAGCTGCAGTCCTTCTAAAGCAGTTCATCAAAAAGCACTGGCAGCAGGGTGAGGAATTATTTGAGCATCCCGCTGTTTCTGATGATGAGAAGGTATCTATTTTATGCTGAATGGTGTCATTTATAGTTATTCCGCATCTGCAATTCTTATTTGTCTGGCCTCATCTAACGCTACTATTTGGGTATGTCCTTTTCAAATTTCAATGTTAAAATTGTACATCTCTAAGTCACTGCTTTGTTTTTCAGGCAATAATTCGCAAGCTTCTTTTAATAACGTTGGACGATTCTCATAGGAAAATCTGTACAGCAATTAGTATGGCTGTGACATCAATCGCAGTGTATGATTGGCCAGAGGAATGGCCTGATCTGTTGCCCTACCTCTTAAATTTGATGAGTAATCGAGTTAATATGAATGGTGGTATGATGTTCTATCGCTAATATTTATTTGCCACTACAATCTCTCTTATTTATTTATTTATTTTTACTTTCTTTTGGATTTATATTTATGTATTTATTTATTTTTAATTTTTGAATTGGTTTAATTGAGCTATTTGAGCAATATTTGGTGGTTTGTGAGTGTGACGACAATTTATAAGAACCAACTTTAACACTTTTTGGATTATAATTTTAGGAATATTTCTATTTTTTTAAGCATAGAGAAGGTTGCCGCCCATGTTGTGTTTTGGTATTTAAACTAGGGAAAGAAAGGTTTTTCTTCCCTGTTGTTGATGTCTTGTATGACATTGGCAATCTTTGAGAATAAATGGCTTAAGGCAATACTTTGGTTTTGCTTAGCACACTTGTGAAAGCTCATCTTTGGTTTGGGTCCTGAGGAAGAGAATGCGCCACTTCTTTTGTAGAGAACTTGACTTTTTTCACTCATTTCTTTAGTTGATATGGGAAAGAGGGAAATAATAAAAATAAGTGAATTTTTGCTTGCTGGTAATTATATATATTGGTTCTGGTTTCTTGGTAGGAGTTCCTTTTTTGGCTCCTGTTTTTGTTTTCTTGGTTAGTTTGTTGGTAATTTGGCCTGTCTTAATTTATTTTGGGGGCTATTGTTTTGGACTGCTCACTTTGGTTGGTCATTGGTTTTTTTTTTAATAAAATTTTTCTCCTTTTGGAGGTTGTTTCCTTGGACATTTTTTTCCTTTTCACCTTTCAACGAAAAGTTGTTTCTTGTAAAAAAAAAAAAGTGTATTGATGGACTTCTCAACTAATGGGTTAGGTTGGTTTAATATTCTCGTCACTAGGTTTGTTTGATATTTACCCAATATTAATTTTTGTTCTACTTTGCTTCTTGAACAGGTGAATGATTTTAATATTTAATGTTATTCACATTTATATAGGTAGAAGTAAGTGCTGAAAATGCATTATTACCAAATTAAACAATTATGTCTCAATTAAATTGTTTAATTTTTTCGTAGCTTCCTAATTTTCTCTGACATATGCATTGGCATTCTATTTGTAGTCCTTTTTGTAAATTCTATACTTTGAAGTTTCATCAGTTTAAAATGTTTCTTCTTGGTTGTGGACGTGGGTGTTTACTTTTAACAGTTTTTTTGGTATGTTTACATGTGGTTGCATCCTTTGGCTGTTTTCACTTTTAGCTGCTTTCATTTGTACTCTCATCTCTCTTCATGAAAGTCCTGTTTCTATCAAAAGTACTACAAGGCTAACAATCCGATCGTCAAAGACTGATTGATTTTTTATTTGAATTGGTATTGGATCTTTTGATATATCTACAATGTGATGTCTTTCTCATGTAGTATTAATTGAATAAATCTCTGCTTCACATAAAATTTTGTAGTGCATGGAGGTCTAAGGTGTTTGGCTCTACTCTCTGGGGAATTGGACTGTGAAATGATTCCAAGACTAGTACCTGCTTTGTTCCCACAGTTGCTTTCAATTGTTTCATCCCCAGAGGTACGTTGTATTCTGGTTTCCTATCTAAATGCATTTTCTTAAAATTGATAATTTCTTTTTGTGATTGATTTTTACTGATGAGACAGAAATTGCGATGCAACTGTCTCTTTAATAGTTTAATATTTGGCTGTTGGTTAATGACGACCTTAATTGAAGAGGATATGTTCTATAGGTTGTACTTTTGTGTCCTTGAATTCTAAGGAGACAAATATTTGAATGTTTGTTTATATTATCATCATATACTTTAGTCTTTGTGCTGAAAATAGAAATGATTAAAATTGTGTCTGGATTGATAGAAGATTTTGACAAATTCTTAGTGGCAGAAGACTTTCTAATGCAAATTGAAGTATAAGATTTATATCTTCTGGAGAGATTATTCTATTAAACTTGTTGATATGAGAGAAATTTATTATGTTCTAAAAAATAGCTTTCAAAGCGATTATTCATGTTCGTATCAAAAAAGAGATTATTCATGTAAAATTGGTTTGGTAGAAAGAGAACTCACTGATGAACTTACTAAAAGAGCCTTATACTTCTAACCAATGGCCTTGACCTATGAGCACGAACACTGTAGGTAACGTACTAACATGTCCATGTTAAACGTGTATTGAATATTCTGATTCTCTTACACTTATTGCACATGTATAAGATACAATGTTGGGTAGCCTTTTTTTTTTAATATATATATATATATATTTATACTTAAGTTGGGTATACTTGAACAAGAATGCTAATCTCTCTCTGTGTAAATCTTAAAATTGATGAACATATAAAAAAAAGAAGTTTGAGCGTGAAAAATAATGAACTTTTTTAAAGCATGTAATTGTATGAATGTTCAGGATGAAACAAGCATTGAACTTGTCATTTTTATGCATATAATTGCATGGACATGATTGATTTTGTGCTTTCCTTTTTCTAAGATGTCGAATCATTTGGAACAATGATTGTTGGAGTTTGGATTTTCTTCTAATTCTTAGCTACAAGGCATTGTGTCATTGAAAATATGGATTTGATTTCTTCAACCCATTTGAGCATAGCATATTTCATTACTCCTTTCACTTAGTTTTTGAAATATAAAATATCATAACTTAAAAAATTATATTTTAATGTGAAAATCATTGAAATGGGGCAATCATTTCGTATGTTCTTACATGAATATTGGCTTCTCTGCAGATGTATGACAAGTATTTGCGGACGAAGGCCCTTTCAATTGTATATGCTTGTGTATCCATGTTAGGGGTTATGAGTGGTGTGTATAAGGTAGGTACCTTTTTGGAACTTGACTAAAGCAACTGTTTATAAAGATTTTTTGGGAGTGAGCTCTTTTTCCACCATCTTAGGAGGAAACCAGTGCGTTGGTAATACCCATGCTAAAACCATGGATGGAACAGTTCTCTATCATCTTAGGACACCCTGTGCATTCTGAAGATCCTGAGGATTGGAGCATTAGAATGGAGGTTCTTTCTTGCCTTTATTTGCAATAGCCAATATGCCTGTTATTGTTAGTCAATATGGTGCACGATTAAGTTGTGATTCTTCCGTTTCTTTTTTGATTATTAGGCCTTAAAGTGCATGAACCAGTTTTTTCAGAATTTCCCAAGTTTTGCAGAAAGTGATATTACAAGTAAAGCAGCCTCCTTTTTCTGCTTTAAGGTTAATGGACTTGAAAGACCTGTTTTCCTAACTTCTATGCAATATCCTTTTACTTGGTTGTAGCTATTCTGCAATCAGTGTGGCAGACATTCGTGTCATCCCTTGAGGTATATGTACGATCATCCATTGAAGGTGTAGAAGATCCATACGATGGAAGCTATGATTCTGATGGTGCTGACAAAAGTCTCGATTCTTTTGTCATCCAGGTTAATGACACTTGTAGATTGAATTTGTATGAGAAACAATAGATACTTGCTGTTATGGAACGCCGCTTTTGAAGTTTTAGTATGCTCCTTAAATTTTTCTTTTTCTATTTTTTTTGTTTCTAATTTAATATTGGGTTTTAAACTTTTAATGACTCTTATGGAAGTTGTTATTAGTGCTTTTAAATGAAACACTTTTTTCCATGCACAGTTTTGGAAGAAGCATTGCCTCTAAACACACCTTAAACTGCCTTTTAAGTGTTGTTTTTTAAATTTTAAAAATGACTTTTAATTAGCTAAAAGCATTTTATTTTATTTTATTTTTACAAGAAACAAACTTTTCATTGATATATGAAAAGAAACATAAAATGTTTAAAGATACAAACTCCAATGGAGTAAGAAAGACAAAAAAATAAAGAAGTAAAGGAAAGTACAACCATAATCAACTAAAAAATACAAATGAAAATTACAAGGGGGAAATAAAGGCTTCCCAATTAGAACAGATCATGCCAGGAGAGTAATTTACAAAGAGATTGGAAAGAGCACACCATCGAGAAGCTTTGAATTTGACCAGGTTGAAACATTCCATGGATGCCTCTTAATCCCTTCAAAAGGTTATCTATTTTGGCATCATTTGTGGTTCGGTAACTCACCATAGATTTCCATCCTTAGCTAAAATCACCTGTTACCATTCTAAAGTTCATACCAAACTTACCTTTTAAGTTACAAACATAGAATCTTGGACAATGGAATCAATTGGTTAGTGTTGAATTTTACCATTCTTCTCTATGAGATTGGTTGATAAGGGGTGGTTTTTCATTTTAAAGTCTAAACTCATCTGTATGATGTCTAAAAAAGTGTACATGTTTGATTATTTGTCAAGAATTCTTAAAACTTGTTTGGTTTGATTTTTTTTTTTTTAAACAAGAAATAACTTTTCATTGATATATGAAAAGGAAAAATGTTCAAGATATAAACCCCCAAGGGGCGAAAAAGGAAAACTTGTTTGGTTTGTAATGCATAAAGAAAAGTTTTATTTCTAGAAACAATAAATATAAAAAATGACTATTCACAGGCGGTTCGCCTGAGCCTACTACACAATATAAAAAATGTAATATTCGACAACGTTGAATCCAAAATTCTTCTATTCTTTTTTTGTTTTAAAATTTTGTTTTCTCTTCTACTTCTTCTTCTTCACATATGTGCTTATCTTCTCTTTGTGCAGTCTATGGTAGATTATAACTGAACAGTTTTGTGCTTGTCTCTTTTATTTACAGTTATTCGAATTTCTTTTAACCATTGTTGGAAGTTCAAAACTGGTGAAGGTGCGTCAATTTATTCAAATGCATGGGATTGTTTTATGTTTCACTCGTTTTGCTTCATTTGGTAGAATTTTTCAGGTTGTAAAGAACAATGTTGGGGAGCTGGTTTATTACACAATTGCTTTTATACAAATTACGGAGCAACAGGTTTTCTTTTACCTTTTGAATTGTATTTCTTGGTGGAAATGGCTTGAATTGAACATATAATATAAGTATAGTTCAATAGTATTATTTACATCATTGTATTTCTAATCTTGAAATATTTTATTTTTTTATATTTTCTAATGTAATCAGTACGTTGAAGAAAACTAGTTCCAGATATTTATAAATCTTATATTTTGAGTCACACTAATTGATGCCTATCCTAAAGTTATTTGTATATTCAAAAAAGATTTAAACACTTTTTTTTTTTGTCACTTTTAACTTGAAGCTTTACTGTTAATTTCTATGTGCTTTTGTGCTGGTTTGAGCCCTTTTCTTGCGTGGCTATTTCTACTTCTTTTTTTTTTCCTTGTCTTTTTTCATTCTTCTTAATGAAATAATAAAACTTTGGTTATTTTGAATCTGTTTCATGGTATGTTATTTTCTAGAAATTTTGAAGACACTCCTCGCAGGATAATTTGGTGGATAATGTAGAGAAAGAGATATTGATGAATTGAAAACTAGTCAAAGCTTTAGTTGAAAAGAATAAAGTGTGGAGTTACCACAAATGCATGGATGTTATAGCATACACTTATTGCAGGTGTTGTGAGTTCCATTTCATTTTCATGTTTTCTTGTGCATAGTCCGATTTTTTGTGCCTTCATTTTCTATTTCAAAAATGAAACCAAATATGTATCATGAAAAAATGTATCATCCTCCAAACGAAGATTTTTAAGACATCATACAAATAGGCTACATATGAATGATTTTTTTTTTTTTTTTTAATTGGAATTGTATTTGTGTTCTTTCTTGGTTATGAATGAGAAAAACTTCAATGCTATAGACACCTTAGTAAGAACCTTCTTACATCTTCATGTCTTTTTCTAGATATGAATATGCATGCATCTTTATCTATAGCCTTATAGGCATAAGTATTCTATTCTTGTAGACATACAGCCATGCATGAATTTTGACCGATGTAAGGATTTTGTGAACTTTTTCTCATCAGTATTATTTCTTGTGAATCACTGTGAAAACTGAGTTAGGATTTTCGATGTTGATTTTGCTTATTGCATTTCACTAAAAGCTATCTTGATCTAAATTGTTACTCCTCTTATTAGATTCATTTGTGGTCGATGGATTCCAATCGATTTGTTGCAGATGAAGATGATGGCACTTTTAGCTGTCGCATTTCAGGCATGCTTATTTTTCCTTATGATTCCTGATTCATTGTCTAGTGATTTGGTTGTTAAATTTCCCTGCATGTAATATTTGAATTTTATACATTTTATGTATCTTTATGATATGAATTATTGTGGGAGAGCAAGAAACGGAAAAAGAAGACTTTCAAGGAGCCAGAAATGAACATGCTAGAAATGATGGGGCTCTTCAATGGAGGAATGAGAGACCCACAAAATGAACTCTTTTGTTAATTCTTTGCTCTCCCATGATAATTGCAAAGTATACCTTGATGCAATTGCCTCCAACTGGTTTACAAAGACGAGCAATATTTTGATTACTGTTTCTTGGGGTTTCTTTCTGAATCTTATTTCTTTATTAATCAATAAGATTCAATTTGATACAAGTGCGAATAATTATATAGGTTTTGGAAAAAAATGAGGCCTTCAACTTACCAGCAGACTAACAGTTATTTGGAAAAGATAAGCAAACCAATTTCAAGCAATGGGTTGTTTTATTAGAGTAACTAAAGCTAGAGAGTAAATGCACTTGCAAACAAGATACAGTACCCAAATGCAGAAATAGACTACATTTCTTGGGTCAATAGATGATATACCCTAATCCACCATACTTACACGAAGAAAGGGAAGAAAGGGCTGAAAGGGAAATGGCATAATGTAATACCTTTTGGAGTCTGTCAGCAAAGCAGAGAATCTAGGAATTTAGTTACATACATTACTTAAATAGCACTACGAGGCGGTCAGGGAGGATGGTCTAGAAGTGAAGTTGACGTGTATTAGGAGAGAGAACTAGGAGTTCCTGAACTTTTCCTGATGCTGCAAACTGTATTACTTTCAATTTAATTCCTTTTTGAGTCATGTCAATACATTATCTCTTTTTGGTGAATTTTTTTTCAATGGCTAATAAGAGGAGAAATGCACTTTTTCATGGGATATTACAGGATAGAGTGGAAGAAGAAGAGTTCAGTGTGGCTTATACTTTATTTTTTGAATTTCTTGTGGGTTACTTTGACTTAATTTTTTTGATGTTTCTCTCTTATTGTTTATATTTTATAGGACTGGATGTCCAACCCTAAATTATAATTTTGTTTCGTTAGTAGGATTCTGTTTCCTATTTTTACATTTTTTTCTTCATATATTCTCATTTCTTATAAAAATAATATATATTTCTTCTAGGTGCACTGTTACTTGAAGAAATTGTTGGTAGTTGCGGTCTAGATGGAATCAATGCCATCATAGATGCTGCCAGAAGTCGCTTCTGTGAGTCAAAAAGAGAAAAAGCTTCTGGTTCTACAGTTTGGTGGAGAGTGAGTAGAATTTTCTTTATTTGGTAGTGGAGGAGATATTTTTGTGAATAAAACGATCAATAATATATGACTGATCCATATACATTTACAATTAACTAAATGCCACTGATTGACAGCACAGACAGTTGTGAATTGTTGAAAGGTATGAAAATAGGATTCGGTTTTCATCATTTGCCCAATCAACAATGTTGGGATGTAATGAATTTGCGGTGTCAATGAGCTTCAAAGCCAGAAAAGTGATCTGTTGTTGGATTGGTATTTTATCTAGATATGAAAGATTGTCATCTTCTTATTTTTCAAGACTTCTAATTGGATTTGAGTTTCTTCCAAATTTATTGGGTTTAGGTGGGGTTGTTCTGTTTTGGTTATTTTTTGTTCTTTTTCGGGGGCTGTTTTTCATACATATTCCTAATGGGAGAATTTTAATGCTATCTTATAAGTTATATGCTACCTTGTTTGTAACTTCTCACAATTTCAATGAAAAGTTCTGTTTTTTTGATAAAAGAAGTTTTGTGGATGTAGATAATTTACTGTCATGATCTTTGTTAAAATGAGCTCTACTTTGTATCAGTCTGCACCTTTATCTTCTGAATGCTAAATTCTAATTGTCAACGATTCAACTTTCCTCATTGATGCTTCTGTTGTACTGTAGAATCTGATACATATATTTAAATGTCTGTCTTGCATTTTCCCCCCATAAGATACAATGGACATGCATTTTTGTCTTCTTATGTGGTTGTATTCATCGTCTCTTGCCATTCTACTTTTCATGGAATGAATAGACGTCTTCCTTTTTGCTTGATTTATGTGACAGATCAGGGAGGCTGTTTTATTTGCTTTAGCTTCTCTGGCGGAACAGTTGAACGAAGTAGAGGTTAGAACAATCCTAAACAATCTTTTTTTTTATTTCGTTCTAGTCAGTTTATATAAATATTTTTTACATTGTTATTTTATTTCATGAGAATATTTTGTTCTTGGAGTTCTGTAATCTGAGTGGAAATGTGATAGCAAGTAGGATTTGTAGGCCTCAAATCAAATTTACGTACACAAGGACAGTTTGTGTGATTATCTAGTTAGTGTTTGGTGGGTAGGGTATCTTAGGTACAGAAAGGGTGAGATGGGATCAGGTAAGTACATAATAGATGATCTTAGCACTTAGTTGGCATGCCTGTAATTGTAAGTAGTTCAGTTTTGGGAGAGAACATACTTCTCAAAGAGTCTATAAGTTGTACTTTCTTTCCCTATTTGCTATATAACACATTTATCTTTGTTGTTATATGAATATCAATTGGCCTATCAAAATAGTTGTAAAGTTTTAAACATTATATCTCTACAGGATTCTGGAGTGACAAGAGTTGGCTTAGGAAGTTTTTTGGAGGAAGTATTAACTGAAGACATGGGTATAGGTAATTCTGCTTGCCTACATCATTTCAATTGTTAAACATTATTGTAGACAAGTTATTGAATCAACTCTTATTTTCTTCTGCAGGTCCTCATCAATGTCCCTTTCTTTATGCTCGTATCTTTACGTCAGTTTCCAAGTTCTCCTCAATGGTATGGTATCGTATGCAGCTTTCTTATGTTTGACCATATTCTTTCTTGTCCTCTTCGCCCCCCTGCCCCATAACAGCATTTATATACTGGCAGATTAGGCGTGACCTTATTGATCAATTCCTACATGAAGCTGTGAAAGCTCTTGGCATGGATGTGTAAGCTATCCTAAATTTGTTGTATTTTTTTGGCTGGTCAATAGCGATTGATCTCTACTGTATTAATAATATCATTTGGGCAGGCCGCCTCCTGTGAAAGTTGGTGCCTGCAGGGCACTTTCTGAGCTCTTACCGGAAGAAAACAAAGAAATCATTGGGTCTGAAATGATGTTTTTGTTTTCATCACTTGGAAATCTTCTCAACGGGGTACTTGGTTATGGAAAATTGAAACAAAGTTCTAAAAAATATAATATATCAATTGAATGATTTTTCAAAAAAAAAAAAAAACTATGTTTATTTAATTGAAGTAATGTATTAATTTTTTCAAACGATATCAATTGAATGCTATCATTTTGCTTTGATAGGCATCCGATGAGACTTTGCACTTGGTGCTTGACACCCTACAAGCTGCAGTTAAGGCCGGTAAGTATAATTGAAAGATCTAAAAGCTTGGCTTTTGGTGAAAGTTTTGGAAGCTGAATGGTGACCTTGATCAAAATTTATGCTACTTTTATATCTTGCTGATTATCTGTTTTTGTGTTCTATTCAATACTACTTATAGGTGGTGAATTGTCCGCTTCAATAGAGCCCATTCTCTCTCCTGTGATTCTTGAAATGTGGGCATCGCATGTTTCTGATCCTTTTATCAGCATTGATATAATTGAGGTTCTAGAGGTAATATTGGCAAAAATTGTGGCTTTTGTTTTTCTTTTGGAACAAGATACGAGATTTTCATTGATAGATGAAAAGGAACAAAATTGTTCAAAGTTAAGGAGTGAAAAAGAGAAATAAAAGAAGACAAATAACAAGCCAACATAATCGAAGACAAAGCAAAGTTAACTAGGAGTTATAAATGCCTCACAATTCATACAGATCATACTAGGTGAGTAATTAAAGTATAAATCGGGAAGAGCACACCATTAGGAGGCTTTGAACTTGGCAATGTTGAAATAATCTGAATGCGATCTTGTTTTTCCTTCAAAGATCCTTTGGTTTCTTTCAAACCATAATTCTGAAATGAGAGCTTTGATGCCATTTACCCAAAGATTGTGGCTTGATGTCCTTGTATCTGTACTTACTGGTTTAGATGAGATTTTGACGTTGCATCAGTTTCATCGTTTTTGCTTTCAGATGCAATCATCATTCATTGAAATTTGACGGTCACATTTAAATTCTAGCTTATTTACACTTCTTTGATAGACTGATTATATTATTATTCAAATAAATGCATTACACATGATTATCTCATCACATTTATGCAACATGAGCATAGCTTAGTGGTTAACACACTGGTATCTTCCAAGGTTCAAATCTTCATCCGACATTTGTTGTACTAAAAAAAATACTAGAATTTATAAACTAAATAGTAAATGTAAGTTATACATTATATATAATACAAATAATCATTTCATAGCTAACACAAGCCTAGCTAAGTGGTTAAAACATTTCTACTTTCTCCAAGAGGTCGTATATACTTATGATGTGATATTCTAAAAGGGGGAAAAAAAACTCAGTGCATGAGTATATTTTACATATGGTTATTAACATAATTATTTAATATATCTAAATAAAATTTAAAAATGTATATCATTTGTTTTATGACTAATTATTATCATATTTAGAAGATAGATTAAAATATATTAAAGAAGTAGAAATGTGAGAATCCACCTTACTTAATAATGCACGTATATGTGGGTGGTTCAAGTTTAGAGAATGAATTAAATTTATAAGAATATAAACATTTGTAAATTAAGAAGTCAATAATTAAGCCTCCAAGTGGCGACCCCGTTGCAAGGGCTTGGGGTCTCTTGGTCATATCGCCTTAGAGGTCTCAAATTCGAACCTTCGGATGAGTTTAATACCAGAAATCCTTGACGTCTCTTAGGTTCGGGCCTGACGAGCAGAACGTCCCTAGATATAAGGGAACAAAGCTTCGACTCCCAGTTATTAATGAAAAAAAAGTTAAGTCAATAATTAACCTATTATTAGCACAGGCTATATATTTGTAAACAAATATGTAATATATATTTAATATATTAAAGTCAGTTTTGGAATTTAAAGAAATAATAGAAACAATATTTTTGACATTCTATTGAAATCTACATTTTCATATATATATAAAAGTAAAATTATAAGAGGTTAAAAGGAAACCAAAAGTACAGCACACTATGAGAAATTCTTTTGTAATTACAACCTTTCCCTGACTATGAGCAATTGGAAAGCGTTGATTTAGTCCTTGGGTGGGGTTTCCTCTACTCCAGCCCTTAGGTTGTCTTAGATTGTCTCCTTTTGTTTTGATGATTAATATACACAAGTCTCTTATCAAAAAAAAAAAAAAAAAAAGGAAAAGAGAACCAAAAGTTACTTTAAACCACTCTGAGATCTTTAATTAAGTATTTCTGAAAGCTACACTGGCATGTCTTGTATCTTATGGTCAGGTCTGCAAGGTTTACTAGCTCTAGTAGTAGAGAATAATGTAATTTTATGTAAATACACCCACGTTTATAGCCGTGTTTCAGGTCAATTGTATATTATTGACATGTTTGCTGACAACTTTCTTACTTCGTCATAAATTTTCTACAGGCAATAAAAAATGCTCCTGGTTGTATCCGATCGTTAGCTTCACGAATTTTACCATATTTAGTGCCTATACTAGACAAAGTATGGTTCTATACTGTTCTCTGGGAACCTCTTTCAAAGAAAAGGAGAAATCTCTGTTAGGGAGTTCGGTTTTGTTTATCTGTTAATGCTCACTAGTTGTTTTCTATTGCATCTTGACAATCAGCCCCAAAATCAGCCTGATGGGTTAGTAGCTGGATCATTAGATCTGATGACAATGCTATTAAAGGCAAGATAACCTTCTTGCTATTTGTTTGTTGTTTTCATTTTTCATCCATCTAGCTTTTGATGTAATTGTAAAGCTTGAACCAATTTCTCTAACTACAGTTTGTAATGGCATTGCCCAGAATGCTCCAAGTGATGTAGTGAAAGCAGCGTATGATGCTTGTTTTGATGGTGTTGTCAGAATAGTCCTTCACACTGATGATCATAGTGAATTGCAGGTTTTTCTATATACAAATTCTCTCTCTGTTACGATTTTATCATAGTTACATCCCAAATAAACTATTGTCAACACTGGTTATCAGAATGCAACAGAATCTCTAGCAGCTTTTGTAGCTGGAGGAAAGCAAGAAATTCTTACTTGGGGTTCTGGATTTACAATGAAAAGTTTGCTTGCTGCAGCTTCGAGGTGATCAACTAGTTCTCTTCATTTTGCTTCCTTTTCAGATGTGTAGTACATCGGTGAGTTTATTATTATACAAGGAGTTAAGGTGGGCTTAGATAGAGTGCTAGATGCAAACTCTCTCGTCCTAGTCCCTAGTACAGTTGGAAGAAAGAAAACAATTTTGCACCTTAAGGGTAGGATTAATTAGAAGGATTATTTTATGAGGAAATAAATTATCGGCTAATTATTTTGAGGAACATGTCAGATGAAGGAATATAAGAATACAGGAATATGCTTGGAAAGTTTGTCTCTTGCAGTCCAAGAAATAGGGAGGATAATAAGATGTAGACCTTGAAAGCAGTTTCTTGGTCAAATTACTTGTTAGAAAATTAGCTGAAGGTAGATATTATATTATGGAGGAAAGATTGAGAAAGCATATGTTGAAAGGTAAGGAACTAAAGAAGGTGAAATTTTTTGTTGTAGAGTTTTTGTTTTGAATCACTAAATACATAAGACAAGTTGCTGAAGGGTTCCTAAATTGGACACCTAAGAAGCAAGGACACGGATACGGGACACGGACACGGACACGATAGGACACGACGATACGTCAATTCCTAAAAAATTAGGACACGGACACGTTGGGATACGTTTTTTTTTAATTTTTTTTAGGATATATGTAAATTTAACACAAAAAATATTAAAAAAGTCCTTGTAAAAGTTTTTTAATATTTTTTTTACAGAGACCAAGTCCTTGTAAAAAAGAAAAGAAAGGGACAGAAACAAAACGCAGGTACTAAGAAAAATAAAGTTTAAATTTAGTGAAATAAAATGGTCAAAATTCAAAAAGCAGTTTAAAAAATGAGAATTGTTTTTAGTATATGAAAATGAAAGAAAAACAGAGGTTGAAAAATAAAAAAGTTAGGTTATTAGAGTTTACCTAAGAAGCAAAAAAGAAAAACAGAGGGCAGGGTTGCRTCGTCGGCAGCGGCAAGGGCAAGCGGGCGTTGGCGTCAGTGGCAGCGGCAAGGGCGAGCGGCGTCGGCTTCGTGGAGTGGGTGGTGTGTTTCATTTTCGTGGGTGGATATTAGTTTATTTATCATTTATTTGTTTTTTTTTTTAATTACTAATGGGCATTGGACCTTCTTATTTGGGCTCAGAAAACCCACAAAACTGTCATCCCGTGTCCATACCGTGTCCAATTTAAAAAAAAAAAAAAAATCAGACACGCCAAAATGCGTGTCTGATACGTGTCTGGCACGTGTCCGGGCGTATCCGTGTCGGACACGTGTCCGTCACAAATACTTCGCCCACAAATGTGTGTCCGTGTTTCCTAGTTGGACACTCTCTCCATACCGGTGGTATTGTGTATAACCGAGTAATAGAATCAATAGTTTGTCTTGTTCCACTGTGAATCTAGTTAGTGCAAAATGGTGGTACACAATCGTGAATCTCCTGAAACGTAGGATAAATTTTTGCATAGTCAGTAGAGAGTTGCAATGCAACAAATCGCGGTGGCTGTTGGAGGAAGAAAAAGTTGGACATTTTTTTAAAAGACCTTTTAAAAACGATTCTGTGAGAAATATAGTTGGAAACAAATTACATCATTTTTGTTAATAAGAAAAGGGGGAGGATATAGTTGAAAAGGCCAGGTTTGCCTTCTCTTTGGTGCTACACAAATAATTATTTAGAAAGTATACCCATTCTGTGAATAACTCTCATTGAATTGCTCCCCCCAACACTCAATGTAAACTATCTGTTTTGTTTCATAAAATGTTTTCTGTTGAACCTTAAGCCAATATGGATCCTTCTTCCATCTTCGAGAGAAGATAGAAATTGAGTATATTGATTTAGCCATTTACTTCAAATTTGATAGGTTTTGGATCCCATTTTATGTTGTGTTCATTAAAAATGAAATTATAAGGATAAATCTCTGATGAATGAGTTCAAATCTGATTGCAGGCTTTTAGACCCTAAGATGGAAAGTTCTGGATCATTTTTTGTTGGAAGTTTTATCCTGCAATTGATATTGCATCTTTCATCGCAAATGGCCCAACATCTTCCTGACCTGGTTGCTGCTCTGGTTAGGCGAATGCAATCTGTTCAAATAGCAGGAGTGCGAAGCTCATTGATACTTATTTTTGCTAGATTGGTAATTTTTCCTCGGCTGTTAAAAAAAAATTTCGTCAGCTTTTGGATTTTCTTTTCCTTTCATACTTTTCTGATAATTAGTTAATCACTATATGAGTTTCTCCGTTTTTAATCAATCACATTTTCTTAAGACAATCTATAATCTTAAATGAACGTTATTATTTTAACCATCTTTGGGTATTTCCATATTGATGTGGGACCTTTTTGATAGTAATATTTTAACTGTTAATCGTTTCTATTTCTTTTGAAAGTTGAGTTGTTTTTTTCAAACAATTTGGAGGCATCATAACATTTTAAGATTTATTAGTAGTTGCTTTAGGAGCTAAAATTTATTTCCTAGGAAATGGTAAGACAGATTGAATCAAATGTTATATAACAGTAAGTTTCGTTTGAAGTGGATGAGATTATTCAAATTTCACAAAGTGAATGTTAGGTCCAAAATTTAAAACTCATATATTTAAATTTGTAGCAGAATTATGAAATCTATTATAAACTTATTTCAATTTTATAATTTTACATCTTGTAGACTTGGATAGTAGTATCTGGATTTAGTTTTAACAATATTGTGCATACTTTTTTTTTTTTTGGTTCCCGTTCATCTATCAACGAAAAGTTTGTTTCTTATTCAATAATTTGAAAAGTAGGGATAATGAGAGTTCCAAATTTCTTATTTGAATTTAACTCATTAAAACCAACGTAGGTTTGCCTTATATAAATATTGTAGTTAATATTTTAGAGTTAGAATGCGCAGAAGTAGAGACTTCATGTTTTCAAATTATTATTTTAATCGGTAACTATGTGTATCAAATCAGTACTAAGTTGGGATGTTATTTGGCTATTAAACAATATTTTACTTCTGCTAATACTTTTCTCTCTAGAGAATTCATGTAGAATGAAAAATAATTGCAACTGTAAATTACCACTGTAGGAATGCATCCTTGGATCCTCAGAAAGCTTTTAGTGTACCACTTATGTTCATATACCTAGTCACTTTAGGTCTAAACTTGATGTATTAATGCATCCTTTGTTAATCTGTTTTTCCAAAGTTCTCTTTTTGGGTTTTATGATGATGTAGATTATGTATTTTACTAATAAAATTAATGGCACTTTTCAATTTAAAAATGCAGGTTCACATGAGTGCCCCTAATATTCAACAGCTTATCGATTTGCTAGTTTCAATACCTGCTGAAGGTCATGATAATTCATTTGGTTATTTGATGTCAGAATGGACGAAGTTGCAAGGTTTGTCTGTATGCCTCTGCTCTCAAAACAAATAGATAAAGTTGTATCTGAACTTGAAAATTTGTGTCTGTTCATCTGTGGCATCAGCTTGTTATTCTTGTATTATCAGGATTTTTACTTTTCCGCATATCCAACCTGAAGTGTTCGTTTGATATAGCTTGCTATTCTTAAATGTCTGTTTGCTTTCCTGTAAGGTTTGGTGGCTAACTTCATATGTCTGCATGGTTTTTAACTGCCCACATTACGTAAAGTTGTTGTCACCTTAGTTGTACAAAATCAGATTTATCTACTAATATATGACTAACTAGACTACTTCTAGCTGACCGAGTGTGCACGTGATATCCTTATTTGGTTTAGGAATGTTGTTATAATATTAAAATTTTCACTATATATAAATATATTGTTCATTTATCTAAAATTTCTGTTGATTCTTTTTTAGACGATTGCATTAAATATCATCCTAACCAAGTGTGCGGGTGTTCCCTAAAACATATCAGAATTTGGGTCCTTAAGGAACAGATTTTTTTTTCCTTACTCACGCTAAATGGTTGCAGGGGAGATTCAGGGTGCTTATCAAATAAAAGTCACTACTAGTGCATTGGCCTTGTTGGTGTCAACACAAAATCCTCACTTAGAACACATTAGTGTACAAGGACATATTACTAAGGTTTGTGCATTTGTTGTTAGGCTGTTGAATCGTACGGTTGACTCAAATAATTCAGTTCACTCTCTTCCATGTGAAGCTTTCTGCAGGGATAACCACTCGGTCAAAAGGAAAATTAGCTCCGGATCAGTGGACAGTGATTCCACTTCCAGCTAAGGTAATTGAATATTTGAAATCATTTTAAAATTTTGATATTGATTGGTGGGTGGTTGTAATATGTCAGGATTGGTGATGATGGTATGGTACTTGCAAAGACATTTTCTGGTTTACTATTGGCCTAAAACAGATTTCTCTTGATAATAATAAAAAAGTCTTTATTAACCAGAAATGAGTACAAATAGGGCATGAGTGAGGAGTGTACATTGGGACAATCAAAAAGTACACTATGAAATACAGTGCTCTGCATTGTAATGAGAGGTAGAAAAATAATGTTACAAAAATCAACTGGCTAAAAACTTTTTGGGAAGCATTAATCTGAACCAAGCTCCAAAGTTCAACACTCACAGCGTGGTCATTAAAGATTCTCCTACTGTTTTTTTTTTTTTTTGACAAACTTGTAGTAGTCTAGAAGCCAACCCACCATCATTCAACCTCTCATCTGGAATGTGAAGAAGCAAGTTATGATTCCCAAAATAATTATATCCCACAATTTAGCTTATGGGCGGAGCCTTCAATCCTAAAGCTTTCGTCTTTTGGTGTTGTGCTAGCTATCATGGGAGCCTTATGAGAAATTTTGTTGGAAAAGGATGCAAGTATCTTTGAAAATAAGCCGAGAGTTTGGGATTCTTTTTGGAATTTAATTCATTTTATGGGCTCACATTCTTGTATTCGCTCACCTATTTTTTCAGTTCACTAATTAGGATGTAATTCATAGAGGATGCGACAAAGTACCTCTTGTCAGTGTGGGGTTTAAAATTTGTGGTCTTCTGTATGACCCTTGCTCCTTGTATAGATGGTTGGTATCAATCTATCTAAGAGCATGTTTATAGTGATTTGAACTCGAAGCCACCCGAAGAAATAGGGAGGGTAGCCGACTTCCATTTGACTAAACTCCGATCACCTTCTCCCACCTCTTAGTAACCCTGACAGGAACAATAAACAAGGAGAGCGTGGGATGTAGGAAATATTTGATTGAGTTAGGGTTGGTCAACCCCCCTTCGAATAGGGAGATTCCTCCCTGCAGGGGGAAAGAAAGTGGGGAAATCATTGTGACAAAAGAAAAGGGAATAATGATGGGAGAGATCGATTTTAACAGGATGCCTTCCTGCACTCCTTCTCCCCATCATAAAGAAGAATTATAGCAGGGATTCCTGTTAGAAGATTTGTTCAGATATTGCCAGATTCCAACCATTCTGATCCATGTTTCCTCCTTTCCTTATCATATATTATTTGGTTGGAAGTAGGTTATTCTTTCACCGAAAATTATGAGCTTATTTAATATTTTCCTCCAACTTTGATGATTGCAGATATTATCATTATTGGCTGATGCATTAATCGAAATCCATGAACAAGTTTTGGTTGATGAACAGGTACACATCTTAGCTTTCTGCCTCTGTTCAAATTATCATAGTGAACTTTGGGGGTTGAAAATTCTTTTTCAGGATAGCGAATGGGAAGATGCTGAGACAGATGATATTTCAAATGACGAAAACCTGCTTCATTCTGTTAATGCTACATCATTAGGCAGACATACCCATGAATATCTTCAAGTGATGGCAAAAGTATATGATGAGGCATGTTGAAAACATGATGAGTTTGATATTTTTTTAAAAAAATTAATGTGTACTTTTAGTTGTTTTGGTTACTATTATTTCCTATTATTTTTTCAGGTGATTTTAATATTATTAGTTTATTTATCAAGCTCTTGTATATGTTCAGGAAGGTGATGAGTATGAAGACGACCTACTTACGGTTTCTGATCCTCTTAATCAGGTATTAAATCCACCGCCTATATATGTTCACTTAATATAGTAGAGTATGATAATCTTATTTGCAGATTGAGTTTTTTTCCCTCTATTTTCTTCGCAGATTAATTTGGGAAAATATCTGGTGGACTTCTTCGTGAACTTTTATCAGAATGACAGACAGAAGTTTGATAATCTTTTCAAGGTTTCCTTTATATAATTCAATCAGTTTGGAGTCTTTTACAGTAATGGTCGCTGCTTTCATTTATTTAATTGAACACAATATTTTACCCTTGCTACTGCAGAGTCTGTCCCAATCTCAACAGAATGCTATTCAAAGGGTACTGAGTCGCTGAGTATCTTATCACTCTGGTGAATTTGTTCAGTTGATAATTTCTACTCTTGCAAGAATCAGTTTTGCATTCCCTCTTGCTGGCACACCCCCTTCCTTCCCGGGGTTCTTTTATTGTTTATGGTGGTGGTTGTGGGAGGGGAGGGGGAGGGACTCCATATGAATGCCAGACTCGTCAGTTTGGTTATTTTTCCAAGTTCCCTTCACGTAAGTTAGCAGTTGAAAGAATCTACTGAAAAGCATTTGTTTTGCTGGCCTTATAGAAAAGACATGTTTTTACTTTTTACCCCCACTATTGCAGAATCTGTTGCAAGCTTTAACAAAATACTGGTGAAGTGGTTGTCAGTGGACTGAGGAGTTTGCGATCTTTCAGATGTGTCGTTGGCTTGCTAATTGCTGCTCGAACTCCAGCTGTGTCAGTTTTTTGGCTTCCCCCCTTGTTGATATCCCCCCACCCCACACCCCAAGGGGCAGAAGAAAGAAAAATTAAAAAAAAAATAAAATCAATGAGTGTTGTGTATTAGGTCTTTTAAATGGAGTATTAGATCATTATTTTTTTGTGATGTTTTACTGGTGTTACTTTTCCAGTTTCATAGATTCTTCTTGAGAATTCTTTGGAAGTTCTTTGTATTATTATTTTATTAGTGCCTAGTTAGCTTATGCTTTCTAGATGAGTGTTACAAACTTGCCCTCTGTAAAAAAAGAAGTTTGGCTACTGATTGAATACTTGAGGAGTATTTTTGTTCTCCATGTCTTCTGCTCATTAAGAAGGGTTGTTTGAACTTTGAGTTTGAATTTCTTAGCAAGTGGATAAGATAAACAAAGGGAGAGTCTTGAAGTCAAATCCAAGAGAGGCCATCCAAGTTCGATCTTGTGTAAAGCACCGACAAGAACATTAACCATTGAGCAAGAAGCTTTGACGATTCTTGGAAGCTTGGGTAAGGGAGTGTGGTTGAAGAGGATTAAGGTTTGGCCAATTATGAAGACTTTTTCAGCAACATGGACTCTTAGAATCTAAATTTGGAGCTTAATTTATTATTAAATCGCTTGAGGATAAATTAGTTATTCTATAATCTCTTGTTGTATCTTATCATTTTGGGTAGTTTAATTTAATGTAAACTAGTCTAAGGAGGGGATAGACCCACGTGTAGGTAAGAAGGAAGGCTTCTTTATTCTTATCCTGCTGTCATCCCACTGGAGTGAAGTGGTTTGCCTAGGACACTGTACATTTTATCTTGAGTCATGAGTGTGAGGGCTGACTAGGCAAGTTATTCTCTTCTAGGCCGCATGTAGTCCGTGTGAGAGAAAAATAAACAGTGGTATTGGTTTGCATCTGCATTCTCTCAAAAGGCCACAGTGACAGTAATGTAGAGATATGGAATTCATTGTTCTACCAATGATCATTAGATTTGGGAATGCCTTGTCCAACCAATAATCTCTCTCTGGAATTTATCCTGATGCTTGATTTACAAAGCTGGTGTCCAGCATTATATTGACTTCCAAGTTATGATAGGTAGCAATGTAAGACATCTTAGTTAAGAATCTTAAGTTCATGTAATTTGGCATTGCTATTGTTGAAACTTACATCTTTTGATTGGTCCTTTAACATCGGTTCACTCACAACGAACTTTCTGTATTCATATTGTGGGAGGTATGCAAGTACAACCACTCTGTGGTTGCGTTCTCTTTTCTTTACTCAGGGTAGAATGATTCTGCAAGCTTTGGATGTTGAATGGGAAGTCATTTAACTTGTTGATACTTTACGTTGGTTTATTGATATCTCTCTAATTTAATAAGGTTGCTGCCTGTTGACAGAACATGGGCAGAGAATATGCTAGATCTGGATAACATTTTCTTTTCACCAGTTGGTATCATCACCTACTCCTAACCTGTGACTGGTGAAGGGGGCCTCATGGATGTCATTCCAGTTTGTAACTATTATTAAATGCATTTCTTGAGTACACTCTCTGTTGGCTCTATATCTTAATAGGTAAATAAGAATACAAATTATGTTGCGTAGTGGAGCTCAATTATGGAAGAAAGAATGCTCTTCTTTGACCATTTGTATAGGGCGGTCAATCTTCGATAAATGTTGTTAACAATTAGAACTACAAATCTTCATGAGGAGACACTGTGAATGATGGTTTGCTTCCTATTTATGTGCCCCATGAATGCTATGTAGCACCATTACAAAAAAAGCTTGTGGTTGCACTGTAGCAGCATCTAATCCCCCCTCCTAAAGTTTTGCTTTGTAGAGTTGTTGGAGCACAGGAATGGAGCTCTTGTCGATTCAACAGCACAATCAACGGCGGGAAGCGTGCCAAGTGCCAAGTGCAAAGCCCGTGCCTCTCTTTTTGGGACTATTTTTGTAGTTCCCACTGACGCTTAGTGAAGTGGCCTACGCATCTACACCTTTTATATTCGTTTTTACAAACATTAGAATAATGGATTGCACTGGAAAATGGTGATAAAGAAAAGAAAGAAGGCAGCATGTTGGTTGTTACCAAAATGCCAATTGATGATAGCTTTGAAACCGAGCAATCTTTGGCCTGCAACACCAACTATAGGTGGTAGGCGTGCTTGAGCTTCACGTGCTGTGTTAAGACTTGAAACAAAACCCAGGCATTGACCTTGGCCCACTCTTCTCACTTGGTAACATTTCAATATTGGGTGAGCAAGATTCTCTCTTTGATCTAATCAATTGAATAGGAAATTAATTTATATCTACACACTTGTGACATTTCTATATTAAGCTACTGGATTCTCTCTTAATCTAACCTATTGAATACACTTACTTTTTAATTGTATTCACATATATGTACACACGCATTTATTCCGTTGATATCTTTATTATTCTTTTAAATGTCCTCTTGTTTTGTGCGTCATTTTTAATTCTGGAACTATAGTTTAAATAGTGAACTATTTATTTTTTGTATATTGTATCACTGATACAAGAGTAAGAATTCGAATATGTGACTCTTTAGGAAAGGTAGAAATATTTTGATTGTTCAACTATTGGGGCCTTAAAACACGAGTTGAATGTAATATCACATGTAATCATTGTTATGATCAAGCGCCTCTTGAGATGTGTAGCAAAATTTATCCATTCTTTAACCAACAAAAAAGTTCATATCCCGTGTTCATCGGTTCTCAAACGCTCTCTTGTTTGAAGCTCCATAGAGATGAGATGGGAATGACAAATCCACTTTCTGTTGGTGGTATAATGTTCTAAGGTTCTCGCTTTAGCATTTCACTTTAGTTTCTTTATTTCATAGAGTTCCAAAAGCTGCCACTATAGAGCTTTGAAGGAAGCATCTTGTATCGTGTTTGTTTAATTCAATGATGAAAATGATGGTGATAATTACGTAACAAAACTCATCAATCTATATTGAATTTTTGACGTTATCATGCGCATAATCAGATTTTGAATTTGTTGGTTTTTTTTTTCCGTAATGAAACCTGAAGAGAGGAGAAGGGGTTGGTTGACCATGGCTAGAATTGAAGATCGATGTGATTACGTTCATAATTACTCATTATAATGATCATTTTAAAATGAACTGACGTTACAAGAAAGTAAAGGCGCATTTTTCCATGTAATAATAGTATATGGCGAAGGAGTCAATCAAATTTTTGTTCTTGTGTTCAAACATTGGACAAAATCCTTATATTTAATCTTTCGGGGTTGCTATCAAAAATTGCTTTGAAAATTTGGGACCCCACAAGCCGTATTCTTGGGAAGGCTTTTCTTCCTATAGGGAATTCGAGAATCAAACTTGGCTGCACTTTCGAGGAATTCAATTTCCGTTTCGATCCTCAGGAGAAGTTCGACGGAAAAGGTAAGCTGTCTTCAGCTTCCGCGTTCTTCTCCATGGCTATTTTGATGGTGTCAGTCCGCTGCATTTCCTCCTTCAATCTTCGAGAATCCATTGCTGCTACCGAGTACTTGAACTTTCTCCAATAGTCTGATAATAGAGTTCATGTATAATTTTGTACTTATTTATCTGGGTTTCGCTCTGAACTTGCTTCTTCTTCATTTTCTTTTTCTTTTGTAGGTCTGGTGATTGTTTTCATGTTACTTCGGAGCCTTTGATGATCTGTTTTTAGCTATAATCTTTGGGTTGTGCTTGAATCGTAGCTGGAGAATACTATTTGACTTTGCTGAGCTCTATAATCTTTTATTTGCTCTGAGGAGTTGAAACAGAGCAGTGGAGGATTCTGGTGATTGGATTAGTGAAGTTCGATTGATTCAAAAGTTTAGTTCGTCGGAATTGAACTTGAGAAGATTCAATTTGATCATGGGATAGGCTAAAGTATGATTATCGAGCAAAATATGCAGATTGAATGAGTTTCATCGGAAGATTAAGTTCCGTGTGAGTTAACCGAGATTTTTTCCTTTTTTTTCTATCTCTGAGCTTGGTTCTCTCGAAAATGGCATCCGTATCACCCGCGCCAAATTCATCTCCATCGCCGACTTCTCCCTCCACTCAATCTCCGCCGCCTCCCGTCGTATCTACTCCGCCGTCCAATTCTCCGCCACCATCGCCGCCACAACATCCTTCTACGCCGCCGCGACAATCGCCGCCTCCGAATTCTTCTGACCC
>NW_019104542.1:438143-511753 GCF_001995035.1 Momordica charantia
ACGATGGTTCTGCTCCTAATGTTGGAGTAGACCCGAATTCCAACAGCAATGGAGGCATTAGTACTGGAGGTGCAATTGCGATAGGTGTAGTGGCTGGAATCGTAGCGCTTTCCATTGTTGGGTTTGTTTTATGGTACATTAGGAAGCCAAGGAGAAGGGATTCTGGGCGTGGAGGTTTCATTATGCCGTCTTCTCTGGGCTCCTCGCCTAAGTCAGGTACTGCCATATACGTTCTTAGCCTCCCGCCCCACCCCATTAATGATTACCTTGCTACCCAAGAATTTATTGTGATGTATTCAATTTGATGATTGTGTTTTCTTTGAAGGCATGACCACTTAAATGTTATGTTTTGTTAAGATAATGGATCTCTTCATATTTTTACAAGAGTCGTAGCTCATTTTAAGCCTAAAAGACTCTTGTACAAATGGAGATATTGTTATTACTAAATCCTCACTCCTAAACTAATATTTGACTATGTCTCCATTCTCAACATTTTCAATATAATTATTTCTTTACCTATAAAAAAAATATATAATTGCTTCTTTAAAAGAACTGTCGTGATAATTCTTTTCGCAGATGTATTCTTTTGTTCTATTATTTGTAGGTCATGACTAGAGTACTTTTAACTTGAAATTTAGAGGGAGGTATCTTTTCCATGTTTCGGAGTTGGAGCATTGATAATACATTTGGATGGGCCATTTTGGGTTTTTTGTCTCCTGTTTTAGTAGGAAAAGAAACTATATTAATTGAATTGTTGGGAATAGATTACTGAAATTCAAGAAGTTTGTAATCTTTTTCTCAGAATCATCCCTTATGAAGGTCCATTCCACACCTCACCAAGACAGACAAGCCAGTGGCAGTGGCAGTGGTGCTTCAAAGGATCTTGGTGGGTTAGGCAATTCAAGGGCATTGTTTACATATGAAGAACTCTTCAGAGCAACAAATGCATTTTCTGCTCAGAATCTTTTAGGAGAAGGTGGATTTGGTTCTGTTTATAAAGGATGTCTACCAGATGGAAGAGAGGTTGCAGTGAAGGAACTAAAGGTTGGTGGTAGTCAGGGTGAGCAGGAATTCAAAGCTGAGGTCGAGATAATCGGTCGTGTTCACCACCGCCATTTAGTTTCTCTAGTTGGCTACTGCATTTTAGAACACCAAAGGTTGCTGGTGTATGATTATGTCCCTAACAATTCCCTTTACTACCATCTCCATCTTAAAGGTACTTTTGGTTCCAAATTTTGGCTTGTCGTAGTAAGGGGCAAAATTGATTTCTTTCTCTTTTTTTTGGCGCTAGGTGAGGGTGAGCCTGTTCTAGATTGGGAAAAACGCATCAAGATTGCAGCTGGTGCAGCCCGTGGAATAGCTTACCTTCATGAAGACTGTAATTTTCTATACTTTTCGTGTAAGACCAAATAATCTTGATGTCAACTTAAGACTGATATTTTCGTCTGTCTCAGGCCATCCTCGAATTATCCACCGGGATATAAAATCTTCAAACATTCTTCTAGATGAAAATTTTGAAGCTCGGGTATGCATGAAGTTTCACTATTTATGCTAAAATTCTTAGCTTGAAGGGTTATGGCTTCATGCTTTTATTGCTAATGGTTCAGGTTTCAGACTTTGGGCTAGCTAAATTAGCTCTCGACGCACAAACTCATATAACCACCCGTGTCGTAGGAACTTTCGGGTAGGTAGTTTATGATTGGTACCAACACCCTCCTAGAATTCAACTCTTTCAAATCTGTGCTTCAATAATTATCTCATTTAAAAATTTGAGTTGTTCCGATTGCAGATATGTTGCCCCTGAATATGCATCAAGTGGAAAATTAACTGAGAGATCGGATGTATATTCTTTTGGAGTCGTGCTTCTTGAGCTGATTACTGGTCGAAAGGCTGTGGATGCATCCCAGCCGATGGGGGATGAGAGCCTTGTCGAATGGGTAATCTGTTCATGCTTCTCTTCTATGTCTTCACTGCTATGGATATAATACGATGGTGCCGGCCACCATCCTTTTTATGATATTGTATTTGTTGCTTGAATAATCACTCGTTTCAATGTTTTAAAAACTTAACTGCAGCTGCGTTTGTAATGGACTAGGAAAGCCACAATTATCACAATTCGTATGAAGCATGAATTTCCTCACTTTAGTTCTGCATTACATGAGAAAATGATTCTTATTCTAGGATTAGCAAGCAAGACTCACATGAAAAATGATCTATATTCAGAATAAAAGCTTGAATGACACTTTAGTTAATTTTCAAAACAGTAATAAGATATGCACTTTGCAAATGCTGAAATCGACCTTTCTCACAATGTTCTCATTTTTCAGGCTCGGCCTTTACTAAACCATGCACTCGACAGCCAAGATTTCGAGCGATTGGTGGACCCGAGGCTTGAAAGGAAATATGTTGAGAGTGAAGTGCTGAGGATGATAGGAATAGCTGCAGCTTGCGTGCGGCATGCATCTGCCAAGAGACCGCAGATGGGACAGGTCGTGTTTCTGTTATCAATTCATAATACAAATATGAAAACCCAAAACCCTCCCTTGTTGCATCTTGTTAACAGAATTGTTCTCATTCTCAGGTTGTTAGAACTTTTGATAGTTTAGCCACTGTAGATTTAAGTAATGGGATGAGGTTCGGGGAGAGTCGAGCTTTCGACTCTGCTCAACAATCTGCAGAGATTAGATTTTTCCAAATGCTGGCATTTGGTAACCAAGATTACAGTTCAGACTTTTATAGCCAAGGTAGCTCAAATGCTGATAGAAGAGGAGACTTGTAGATACAAACAAACAGAGAAAAGAGAAATATGTGCTTGTTCCTGACCAGGAAGGCTTTTTTCCTTGCTGACTGGAAACTCAGGTGATTCCAACAGCACCTTCATGTAATTAAAGATGAATCAGATTTCATCAGAGAATTGAATCCAAACCCCCAATTCATGTTCAATAGACTCAATTATTGTTCATATGTAAATGATATTATTGAAGAGCAATTTTGGTGTTACTAATCTAACCAATTTATAGTATTTTCTGAGTTCGCACTTCTTTTTTACTCATTTTAAACATTTCTGCTGATTTCTGGAGCACAAATTTGTATAGGGAATGCTTGAATTCAGCATCTTCAAACTTGAGGAAATCATTACGTGTTGGAACTAACATTTTTCTATTTACAGTCCACTTTCATTTGGCGAACTCAAAGGTTGGTTCAACCTTAGGCCTAATATTACTTGATCTTTGCCTCATCTGTGCAAAATTATAAATTACTCGAGCTAACCTTATTGAAAATATACCAATAAGTCCATAAACCAACCCAAATTGAACTTTTATATTCTAGAATTTGCAATATTCGTACACAATTTGAAGTTTATGATGTACGTAAAAGTAGATTTAAAAATAGGAAAATTATAATGGATGCTAAAACTGGTTTTAAAAACAATTTGCAAATATAACAAATTTCTCTCCAATCATTTGATGAAGTATATTACTAATATACCTAATATAAAACATATACTTGATATATTATTAATGATAAAGTATACCATCGATATATATTTTTGTATCATGATAAAAAATTTATTTATTATATATCAATCTTTTTTTATATATATTGTATATCACTGATATACCTAATCTAAAATACATAATTGATATTATTTTTGTAGTATATCAATCTAAAGTATATCACTATTATATTATTTTTGTAGCATTAATAAAGTATATCACTGATATACCTAATCTAAAATACATAATTGATATAATATATCATCTTATATTTGTGATATTTTTGAAAAAAAAAATTATCAAATGATAACTATTATCTCAAAAGCCGCTTAAAATTATGTCTATAAATATCGAATTTGTTTGAAAAATACAAATTAAATTTTACACACACGTATACACACTTTAAAAGTTACAAAATTTATTAAAAAAAATTGATCGAATTCTCATATTAATAAAATCTTGATTCAAAGGCCCAACGGGCCAATTTGAAGGCGAGCCAGCCGAGTATATGGGCTTAGCTTTGACTAGGGCCGGTACAACCCAAGTCCAAACAATTTGGAGTTTAGGCCCATGGCGAATTTGGAGCAATTATTAAGTAGGCTGGGCCAATCCAGTCCGGCCCATAATGAGATTTGACTTTGAATTTCATGGTTAAATTAAATAGAGCAATAAATATGAAAATGAGAGACGAAATTTCGGAAGTCGCCGTCTTGAGAGTTATGGGTTATGGTTATGGCGTCGGGTTGATCCATGTATCTTAGATCTTGATCTTGGATCCAAATTCCAAACAACGCGGTTTCTCTTTCTCTTTTGAACAATTCTGTCTAAAAATTCAACTCCTCAAGGTTAGCCCCACATCTGTAACGAACCAATTTCCCCAATTTCCATTCCCCAAAGCTCCACGAACTCGTTTCTGCGGATCTTGTCGAATCGTCTGAACCCCATGGCTTCCATCCAATCCGACCAGCTCAAGCAGCTGCAAGACATTTTCAGGCGCTTCGACATGAACTCCGATGGCAGCCTCACGCAGCTCGAGCTCGGGGCGCTCCTCCGCTCCCTTGGAATCAAGCCCTCCGGCGACCAGCTCCACTCTCTCCTCTCCAACATGGATTCCAACGGCAACGGCTCCATCGAATTCGAGGAACTGGTCAATGCCATTCTCCCCGATATGAACGACGATATCCTCGTCAATCAAGAACAGTTGTTGGAGGTTTTCAGATCTTTCGATCGCGACGGCAATGGCTACATCACCGCCTCCGAGCTCGCCGGTTCCATGGCCAAGATGGGCCAACCTCTTTCCTACCGCGAGCTCTCCGAGATGATGCGACTCGCCGACATCGACGGCGACGGCGTAATTAGCTTCAACGAATTCACCACCGTCATGGCCAAATCCGCCGCCGATTTCCTCGGCCTTACGTTTGCGTAGATCCACTTCATTGACCGTTTAATTTCCCTTAGATGTACATAAATATGATATAATAACCGTCTGATTCTAGTCTCTGCCCTAAAGAAGAAGAAGAAGAAGAAGAAAAATCATCCGATTCCAGTCGCCCGCTCTTCGTTTCTGGTAATTAATTTCTTCACGGTACCACCAAATTCAAAGAGCGTTCGTTAGAGAGAGAGAATCAATTGCAGCTGTACTCATAAACTCTCCATTTAAAATTCCAACTTGCTTCCTGTTCTTGTATTTCCCCGATCTTATTCTTATATACAAGTTCTTAATATTTGTGTTGCTTTTTTTAATTCTCTCTCGCTTTCAAGCTTAATTTTTTAATAAGTTTTTACTATCATCATTTTCTTACTGGGTTGAAAATACCCCATATTTTAATGTAGCAAATTAGAAAATCTACCTAGTTCATAATTCATATAACTCATTAGGTAGTTGATAATTGATATAAAAAATAAATCTATTAGAAAACATTATTGTGTAGATAATTAGCTACTTTATTATAAAATATTATTTTCCAGATTAGATTCATTACTTTTTCTTTCTTAAACCTATTCAGCTTGCAAAACATTTTCATTCCCAAAATACCCTCATGTCTTGTCTATCATTCATGGCCTTCATTGTCAAAGATTGCCCAACAGAGAGGTGAAGATTGATAATCCATCTTACTATCTTTTCCATTTCAATAAGAAATCAATGAAAATATGAACTAAAGACTCGCAATCAGTTATTTGCAACAATAATCAAGAAGCACAAGAAAGTTAAAACCGATTATCGTAAAAACGTCGGGTCGTATTTTACAAATGAAAGAGAAAGGGAGCGGATCGACAAGGGAGGCTCTACTATCATGTTTTCTCTCTTTTTGTTTGTTAACAAAACTAGTATTATCTAATCCTACAATGAATTTCCTCACTTGTGTAATGTACATAAAAGTTGAATAGTATATAATACATGTCTACCAGCACCTCTCCTTTTGGCTGATGCTTCGTCTGTGTCTTCTTGCCACAGGTTATGCTTCATCTGTTCTTCAACAAGTCAGATTTGTCCAATTATGTGCAAGAAAAACAGCACCATAGCCAATATGTATTGCGGGTTTCGTCTGTTAGGCATGTAGAAGAAATCTACATCGTTTTTTGACAACGAACAGAGAAGACAGATACTGATGTGCTTGTCAAGTAGCACTCTGGTTTCTCTCTTCTGAGCGGCTCATTTGGGCTGCTAAACGTGCTGTGCAGCCCACGCTCGTTGATCGGAATGTGCCCCTCCGCAACATATCGCAGTACTCTTGGTTGTCGAGTTGTCCTTCACTCCTTATCCATAAAATCATTTGATGATACATGGGAAAGAACCTCATCTGTATGGCTGAGTAGGAGAAGTAAGGAATGAGTGTTGTGATCACCACAAAGAGAAGCACAAGCCAGTAGGAAGGGCCAGGTGCAAGGACTTCGGTGAAGATCTTGTAAGCATTGGTTGAGAAGGTGGGGGTCATGGACCCGTAAATCAGGAGAAAAATGTACCAGATCGAAATCGAACCCCAGATGAAAAGATGTTGTATCAAGGTGAAGTAACTAACGGCGAGCGCCATTTGTAAGTTCACAACCCAAACGACACAAGAGTACATCGTTGCACCTAGAATATCCCGCCCTGCAGTTTTTCCTTCGGAGTTGAATGCCTGATCCTTGAGCGCTTCAGTGCAGAGGAAGAAGATGATCACGGCACTGCCCAATCCATTAAACATCCAACTGAGTATTCGGAGCCAGCTGAAAAGAACATTCTGCACCCCTTGTTGGTATAAGAGAGGAAACTGCCACATCAAACAGAGTAATGAAGCCTAAAATTTGGCCAATTGCACTCAGATTTATATGTATAAACAAAAGTCATTTTCTTATGGTTCTCACTAAGTCCAAGAATCCCATAACTTCTGCAATATCAGCAAACTTGAGGCTTTGATTTTCTCACAACAACAAGAAGGTTGAATATATGTGTATTTCAATCATTACAAGGTTTCGATCTCATCAGATACTTGTTGATAGGCTACCGTTCACGAGAAAGGATATGGCACAAGCAGCCGTAACTAGAACAGCTGCCTTGCCTGATGTCGTCCAAGAAGCATCCATTACTTCATCAGGAGAACTTGAACAACAATCAGAACGATGGATATCATTCACACATTGAGGGTCAAAATCATTCATTTACATTCAAAATACAAGATATAAATAATTCACACGTCAAGGATTATAAGCACCTTAACCGAGCATACCTGGAGGCAGTGTCTTGCAGACACGTCCTGATCAAAAACTCCCAAAGCTACCACCGGAAGTGACGAGAAGAAAACATTGTAAAGTGATAAAAACCAATCATTATATGCAGGTTGCCCAGAGAATGATGTGAATGCTTCATATAAGAATATGGTAAAACCAAAAGTAATATTCTTATAGAAAAAGTAGCAAATCTGCAAAAAGAGTGGTTAACTCATTAATGTCAAACAGTGAAAATTACGAAAGATGAAGTTTTCTGAATCCAGAAATATAAGTTACATTACCATTGATGATATTCTTCTGTAGCACCAATGTCCATGCACAAGTAGCAGGCGCTCCAAATATCTAAACTGTGCAATTGCAACATCACTCGACATAACGGCCTGAGTTGAAATATTGAACTCATGAGATGTTCGAAAAATAATATTTAAGTTTTTAAATGGTCAGAATGGAAGTGTTTTGAGTTCTTTAAAGCACCTGCATTCCTTCTGCACCACTGATTCCGACTCCAATATCCGCTTCTTGAAGCATTCCTACATCATTGGCACCATCGCCAATAGCTAAAGTTGTTCTCCGTGTCCCAGATTTAACCAACCTTGTTACCTGCCACCAGGAATCAGGATCAATCCTTTTCAGATGTGATTTCCAAGCAAAAATTAAAAGTACGAAAACCAACCAGCGCCTTCTGTTTTGGAGATGAACGGCAGCAAATAACAGAATCACAACAAATTGCTAGCTCGAGAAAAACCGTCTTCATATTATCCTCCAAAGCATAAGAAAGTGATTTTCCATCAATAATTAATGCAAATGCCTCGGATCTCCCATTTAACGAAGTGATCTGAGCTCTCCCTCGATTAATCTGATCGAGGACGCATTGCCTCGACGCCTAAAAGATTGCCAGAAAGATTTCAGCACAAGGATAGATGGGAGTCGGTTGATCTTTGAAGAAAAAGTAACATATGCATTGCAACATTCAGAAAAAAAGCAAAAGGGCTACCCTTTCAAAAAAATTCAATTCCCAGATATGTAAAAGTTCCAAGGAAAGCCAATCCTATCATCAACTTATGAATCAATATTGGCTTCCACGACATAGCTTACTCAATAAGCAGAATGTTAGACAAACATGTATAGGATATATCTGTTTCTTCATTGTGGAATCTATTGCATACTTATTGAGGAATGAATATAGATTCACCTTGATGATGGAAGCTTTATCTCCCGTCTTTTCCATTGTCTGAATTTCCAATGTCTCCAGAGTAACAACAATCTGCTTCATATCTTGTCTTAGTAAGCTACAGGCAAAACTGCAATTTTATGTGCTCGAGTTAGTACTAATCCTGATATGATACAACTAGGCCATAAATCAACATTTCTGTTCAGGAAAACAAATATCCATACCCAATATTTATGGCAGTCTCCATTTTGTCCCCAGTCAATACCCAAATCTTAATTCCTGCCTGAGCAAGCTTGTCAATGCACTCGGGAACCTAACAGAAACAATAGGAAGAAGCATTAATTCCAAGTCCTTAAGTTATATTGGTTCACCATTATCAACCGTTGACACCTCTCAACCCACCCCATGTTGGAGCTTGTCCTCAACTGCAGTGGCTCCAAGAAGAATCAAATTTCTCTCAATTTTGTCGGTTACTTTATCGATCAATGATTCCCGGTCTGCACTAACAGAACTTTTGGCCTTGGTGAACATGTCATCAAATTCCCTGAGTTCTTCCTCTTCAAGCTCGCGATAGGCAAGTATCAAAGTCCTCAACCCTGCATCGGCATACTCACTGACATGTTTCTTGGTCTCCTCTTCAAACTCCCTTCCATTCTTTCCAAGCCTTTCAAACATGATACTGCAAGAGAAATGGAATTATGGTGATTCTGAATTTTGACTAAAGCAGAGATAAGAATTCAACAAAGCAAACCCTTCATCTATACCACACACCTGTCTGCACCTTTACACAATAATAATATTTTCTCCTCCTCGTTTCTTACTATCACAGACATCCGTTTTCTTGAGCTATTAAACTCCAAAACATGCAGAAGTTTATATGTCCTGCAAAAAGAGAGCACTAATGACGTGATGGCATTTGGCAACCAACATGTGAGGATGGAAAACGAGAGATACCAACGTCTAAGGTCCACCGTGCAAAAAATGTCATAATGAATGTCAACTAAGGGTACCATATACAATATGCCACTATGAGTGGGAGGGTGGGACTGGTTGAAAAGAAAATCATTAGAAACAGTGCACCGTCTGTTGCATTTAATTCCTTTAAGCTTTTAGTAGAAAAAAACTAAAATCGACACCTTAAATTAATCTCACGTGTTCTTAATATATGAAGCTCATGAATATGCCACCAGTTAAAAGCAACTTCATAGCAACAGTAGCAATAGCAAATACTCACCTATCAACTTTCTTGCCTAACGAAGGATCAAACTCATGCAGTGATATGGTTGTCTGTGTTCTTTTGTAGAACCCAAAGCCGAGTTCTCTAGCTGCAATCACAAATGCTGCTTCATCCGGTGATTCAGCCTCGTAAGTAACCTCTCCGTTGTCCTCGTTGATTTCAGGTATTGCTGTATGACAAGTCGCAAGAAGACGGAAAAACATTTGGATGACATTTGCATGAGGCTCATTAACCCAGTTTCCATTCATAATCCTATCATCCTTAAAATTAAAGCCCTTGATATGTGAAGTTTTGTTGTTGACATTCTCATGGTGATTCCCCCCATTTACGGCTTCTAGTGAATCTTCTCGTCTACCTATAGCCCTTTCTACCTCTGTGAAACCACGGCCATAAGCCCTCCCTGCCACAGAACATTTAATGAACTCCATTGAATTACAGGTCAGAGTTCCAGTCTTGTCAGAAAGTATTGTATCGACTTGACCAAGTTCTTCATTCAAATTTGAGGTGCGAGCACGTGCAGGTTTATTGGCTTCTTCATAATACATATTAATATCTTGATTGATAAATATGCTCTGAAGAACTTTGACAATTTCTATAGATACATACAGTGAGATTGGAATGAAGTAGTTATATAACATCAGTGCGGTAAGAAAATGGAAAATTGCAGCTAGTCGAAACCTTTCTGGATCAAAGAAAACTTTAGCATCATCAGGCCTGAGATACCATCTCTTCATTCTCCCATTTTCCAAATCATCATCAGTCTCAAGGCCAAAAAATATAGATCCTACAAGAGCAAGCAAAAATAGAAGACAGAATAGACAATATATAATTTTATCCATTCTTCTCTCAACTTTGCTTCTCTTTGAAGGGGGATCGGTAGAATTTTGAATAACCTTCGTGTCACGACCAGTAAAGACAACAACCCCATATATGTAATCTGTATTCCGGAGTTTAGAGTCTCGAAGAAGTAGTTGTTGGGGAGATAAAGGATATTGTTGCTCTTCCAACTCCATACTACCAACAAAAGAGTATAAATTTGCATTTGGATCCTCACATTTTATGATAGCCTTAAAGCTTCTGAAGATAGAATCCTCGTGCATATCCAAAGTTACCTCCAATGCTTGTTTTAGTTTCAAATTCGTCTCACCATCTAGGTTCATTGTCTCAACATAGCAGATTGCATCCTCATAACTGGACGAAAGAAGGACGATATCCGCTGGAAAGAATTCATCCTTCTCCACTTTCACAATATTGCCCACCCTCAGATTTTTCCACTCTGTATAAGCAAAAATTCCATCACCTTGATGCACTTTAACCTTCCTATTGTTAACCTCAATATCCTGAAAAGGTCCACTTGCAAAATTAGGGACCAATGTGAGACGAGTTGCCTAAATTAATATTAAGCAATCTAAATCTTTCCCATCATTTTCCCAAAACTATTTTCATTGATCTTTCAAATCCTTCTACTCTTTAGTAAAGAAAAACAACCATTATGACATTTTAAATTAAGTTGCAGAAACTTCCATATGATAATTCAGCACAGTCTATTAGGATTAATATAAGGACGAGAAGGAGATTGAGAGGCCATGGAAGCATCAAGCTCAACTCACCAAATCAATCAAAAACACAATCAAGCTGACAAAAGGAAAGAAGATACCTGCTTTTTTCGCCTCAAATCTTCGATCCCTTCTTTGATCATTGTAGCCGAAATGACAAGAATAAGAGGGATAATCGCGCTGACAGCCGTATAAGGAGCAAGGGGAGTAAAGGCAAGGATCCCACTGACCAGAAAGTAGAAATTGGCTACCCTCCTGAATTGCTCAAACAAGGACTTGGGCAGGAAAGTAGCTAGAGTATACTTGGTGGTACTCACATAATTGTCCATGTAGTTACGAATTTCTGCCTCGAAACAATCTGGTTCATTGCAGAAGACCACCCGGGAAAACCCCGGACCCCCAAGTTGTGAATGGTCATCCTTTAAAGAAGCTTTCCCACATGCAAACGAGTAGATCTTGCTAAAATGCAGCTTTCTCCTTCTGCCGCCGCTCATTTTCTTTTTCCCTCTCTCACAACAGACACCAATCTCAGACACTACAATGAAAAGAAACTTAGTACAACCTGCGAATGAAACCTTGGGATTTTATCAGCTGCCCCAATCCAACCCAATACCAAGGTCAAGACAGGCCCATGTTAACAGCAACTCTGAGAACATTACCAATCCGAAAGCTCAAAAGTTCATTGCCCAAATCGAATCCCCAACCAAAAAAAGAAAAAGGAAATTATATGAATCTTTGGAAGTTGTTGTGTAAGGTAGAACCTAAACCCAGTGAGAGAACAACATTAGAAGAAAGGATCAGAGGATAGAATGGAAAAACATAACAAAGCTGGGTCGGTGTTGTAATCTCCGTCCTCGTCGAAAAAACCCAGGAAGAGAAATCTTCAACTTTGTCATGAAATGCCAGATACCGCCAAAGCTCTTCCCTGCAAAGCCATCAAATAGCTGGAGAAGCACAGCAGAGAGATATGCGTGAAAATTCCCATGTATTTAACTCTTCCTCGGGACCTTGAAGTTTTATACGGATACTTGGACCCGATCTCTCGCATTTTTTTTGCTTCCCTTTTCAAGAATCTGGGCTTTAATTATCTCAACGACCAATTTTTCTTCTCTCTTGGCATGGTGCTTTCGAATTCGGTAACTTTCCTAGAAAACACAAAAGACAGGGAATGTCATTACTATTCGGCAGAAAGGAAAACGCAAGTGCGTCTTATGATATTTATGGGTTCATCGGAGACTTAAAAGCTCTAAATGTTAACTTTGCAGGAGAAACTCAGAAGCTCACCGCCAATGGCGACTGTTTTTTCTGCTCTGAAAGGGCCTTCTTCTCTTCTGCATCCCTCTGCCGGAATAATATAAGAACAAACAGACAAAACAAATAAACAAACCTTATAGTTTTTTCCTCTCTTGAAAGTTTATCTTAAAATTCGTTTGTGAAACCTTCGATTTAACACTTAATTAAAGCACTCTTTCCCTCCGCTTCAAGCAATTTGAAGGAAATTTCTTACAGCAAACACCCGAATTGAACAACACAAAAGAAACATTCGAGAATCTGAAATTAATTAAGGAAGGGGGAAATCATGGTTCCGGAAAACGAAAACAAAAATTCGAAGCTGTAATAAAAAGATTTTGGAGTTGGGATTTTGATTTTGGCTGAAATTAACTAGGAATTCGCCGAGATGACAGGGAAGATGCCAAACGTGTCCGATGGGTCAAAGTCAAACCAACCTCACCGAGTCTTTTATCTATACCTTTATTTCTTCGATTTTTTTCCCCAAACAAATATGTAGGTTGAGTCTAGGTCAGTGCAATTTTTTCTTTTTTTTTTTAATATCTAAATGTTCGATCCAGCTTACATGCATCTCAACTAATCTTACGAGATATCGTGGATAGATGATCATCATGAAATTTGAATTCATTCTCTTATTAGGTCCGTGGTAATTGACATCAGTCTGATTCAGAGATTATGAATTTGAATTCTTACATCCTATTTGTTGCACTGAAAAATAGAATTGGAGATTCAAAATTACTCTCTTACAAAGTTTTATTCGTTTTAACATATTATTTTTAAATAATGTCGCGGGACAAAAAATAAATAAAATAAAAATAGTATTTATTATATTATGTTATTTAAATTTTGATTAAATGACAAGTTTCGACTTTAAATATGAAAGACAATATTTAATAACTCCATAAATTCGTGTAAAAAAGTCCCCACACACTTTTTATTTTTTATTTAATAATTATTTAAATATTAATTTAAACCATTTAAATATTATTGACAAAAATTCAAAGTTTCGAGACCTATTATAAATAATATTTAAAATTTATAGATTTATTAGACGCCTTTTAAAGTTTAAGAAATTATTAAATATAATTTAAAAAATTAAGGATCAAACTTATAATTTAACTTTAAATTTGGGTAGAAATTTCACTCAAATTTGTGCATTCTTAGAAGTATTACAACTATTCATTTTTCTTTCAAATAGAGCATAAATCTGACTTTTTCTTATCCTAAATATTACATTTAAGTGAGATGATGCCTTATTTTGTAAAAATTTAAGACTTTCTCGTTTTACTCTCAAAAATACATATTTCTTTTATGCTAAATTGCTCTGTGTAACGTAGTGTCTTTCTCCACATCTATTAATCTTATTATAGAATATTTGGTTACAAATACTACTCTTATCAAATATGAAACCATCCGTCACTAAATTGTTATTAATAGTATGAAATTTAAGTTGATGGAGAATGTCTAGAACCTTCAATTTCTAGAAATTAAGATTGCAACACTCCCTTATCTTTTGTCTTATTTATCATTTATAATTTTTAAAAAACGTAAATATTTGATAACTATTCATACTTCTCTTTTTTTTTATTTTGAAAAAATATTTCCAAAATTACGTAGAAATTAAAAGAAATAATAAAATCAAGTATCTTATTTCATGCTCCAGTTTTTCAACTTTTTCCAAAACATAAACAAAAGCATTATTCTACGATTGTTGACTTGTAAAATATATAATAAATAAAAATAAATTTTGACTATTTAATTTAAAATTTATATTTTGTATATAAAATTTTAAAAAATAATAATATTAAATATGCTTCTGTTTTGAAAAAATAAGAAATAATAAACTCTTACTAAACGCGGTTCTACTTATTTATTTATTTATTATTATTTTTTTTTTTTGAAAAATAAAACAAAGAAAAAAGAAAATAAGAAATAAAGAAACTCATGTTTAGAAACTCAATATCAGTGTGTAGCGTTGGCTTTAAATTTTGTCCGTTGGATCTGTTTTGATGGATATGGTTTAGAATTTCTAGGCTACAACGAATCAAAAGATTACACGATTGGGTGTTGTCACGTGGGAATATTCAAAGCGTAAGGTAATGCAAGAGAGACAAGAATGTGAGTATGTGAAGCAGAAGCAATGAACATTGGACAACTTGAGTTTAATTACGTACGTTCTGATGATTTTCTATAAAATCGTTATTATTATAAAATAATAATAATAATAATAAGCTTACCCCAACATGCAAGTTTTGTGACTTTTCTTTGTCTTAAATGTATTCAATGACCACATTATTTGTTTTCATTTGTCACTTTGTTTTTAATAATTCTCTCCAGATGGACCACTTTATCATTGATTTATTTTCTGAGATAACCATCTAACCAACCACATTTTGTATAATTGCGTGTTTTTTTCATCCTAATTTACTTTTTTTTTTTTAAATTTCGTGTTTGTTTGTTAATAATTTTTCTTTATTTGAAATCGACTTTTTAAATGAACTTATCTAGAATTTTAAGGTTATTTGTTCGTAATTTATTTTGTTTTGTTGAATATTTTTTAGAGATGTTTTTAACATTCTAGTTAAATAAAATATTAAAAAGAAAAATAACTTTAACATTGGTTTTTAATTTAGATAAGAATTAAAGAATCTGAGACAAAAACAAAAATGAATATTTAGTAAATAAGCTTATTTTATTTATTTATTTTTTTTAAATAAACAAGGTCTTAAAAATAGTCATTTTCAAATATTTGTTTTTTTTTCCTTTCATTTAGCTAACACTTCAAAAAAAAAAATTTTTTTTTTGAAAGGTAAAAGCCGAAAGATCATTGAGCAAAGTTAGTTTAATTTTTGAGAATGTATAACAAAAAAATATATTCTCAAACGGCTGACGAGTTTGACCTAAATTCTAATGAGATAAAAGGCATTAGGAAACTAAATGTTAGTTAGGTTATGGATACACCATTTAATTTATATGATCATCATCTATATTTAGAACCTAATTTTCAAACCTTTCAAATAGAAGCTTCTTTTAAATTTATTCTCATAGTAGGACTAGGAGTTCATAGGTTAGATTTTTCAATTGAAAAACTAAGTTCTTTAAGGGATTTTATGGTAATATTAGGGAGGTTATTCTAATTTTTAAAAAGAGATTCATTAGTTCTAGGCTAAAATATTTGGTAGGCTAGAAGTTTAATCTCTTTACACTAATAATTTAGTATTTAAAGGTGCATTTGGTTTGTAATTTAAAACCACATATTAAAAAAATAGTTATATTACATGTTTTTAGTGTTTTCATGTTGTTTTCTTACTTATATGTGTTTGATAGCAAATTCTATTTGGAAATTAAATCTTAATTTAAAAAATTGTTCAAAGTGTTTATTAGTAATAATGTTTGTAAACTACTCTAATTACCAACTAAATGTTTAATTCAATCTAAGATAATATTAACTAATTATTAACCTATGTTATAAGTTTTGTAGAAACTCTAATTACCAACTATATATTTAATTCAATCTAAAATAATATTAATTAATTATTAACCTATGTTATAAGTTCCGTAGAATTATACCCTATTACAATAGTATGTTATATATTTTACATATTTTAATTTTAACAAAAATGAAATTTTTATAACATAAAATAGTAAATTCCTTTATATTTTTTTAACGCGATTACGCGTCTAATAAATTTTAAATTAAAATTTTTAAAACACTAAAACAAATCTCCCAAAATACATATTCCTCCTTTAGCGAAACAGATCCTAATTTATCCATTGACAAAAAAAAAAAAAAAATATTCCAATAGCTTTTCACAAAAGACAATTTATTAGAAAAACTTTTTACTATTTAAATTAATTGTGTCCTCTTAAAAAGGCAACATTTTCTCAATCTCTTAAAAAGGCAATATTTTCTCAATATTTTCAAAGTTTAGCCGGAGAAATTTTGTTTTCGATTTAAAAAAAAAAGTAGAAACTTTATAATTTTATCAAATAGGACTTAAATCATTTCTTGAACTATCAGTATTATTATTATTTTAAATATTATTATTAAACCTTCCAAATCAGTATCTTGAATTATGTCGCACAAGATTGTCAATTTGTACAAGCAAAAAAGCAATAGAAAGAACCCAAACAAAATGATGACCGTGTCACCTCAACTGCTAGTGGGGGAAAAAAAAACAAAAGGATCAAATATGAGGGAAAAAAAGGCAATTTTTATCTGTTATTTCTAAAATTTATAAAACAAAAAATCGTGTAAGTAAGAAAATAACTAAAAGAATAGGTGAGACCGAAAAAGGTGAAAGGAAGCCACATGCGATGTTAAGGAGACCTTACAAAGATTTTTATAATTTAATTTAAGTAGGTTACTTCTCAAATTGTAATATTGATAGCAGTTCAAAATAAATTGTAAATGATATTTTTATTGTATTATCGTGAAAATAGAAAAAATATAATAAGATAAAATAAATGAGTGATTGGTGGCGGGTCAACATGGTAGAGTGGTTTGGATAATTTAATTGGTGTTGATGAGCAGTACCTTTCTTTCTACCATTATTCATTTTCAGGTGAACTGTTCATTATAATTCTGTCTTCCACTCTATGGTAATGGTAACCCAAAAGTACAGCTTCTAAATTCACTTTATCCCCTTTTTTTTTTCTTTTCTTTTTTCTCCATTTACTTCTTTTAGTTATTTTCATTCTCACTTTTAATTTAATGGGAGAGAGAGCCCCAATCTCAGTTGAAAGAGTTGAGGGATATACCTATTTAACCACCCACCTTAGCTCCACTCCATATGCATTGAAATAGAAAAAAGATATTTGGGATCAATACTTTGACTTGAAATACTATTTAAGATATGATATGTAAAAGAAGGTAGTATAAAATATGAGTTTTATACCCTCGAAATAGTATAATATCGAATTTCTACGAACTAAAACACATATATTTAAGTTAGGTTTTGAAACTTAAATAAAGAGATTTTGGTCTTTTAAGAAAAGCAGGAAACAGACAGGACTATTTATGCGAGGTACAAAAGGACAACCTAATAAAAATAAAAAAATTCATTGACATGTAATTCTCCCAAGGGCATAATTTTTTATTTTTTATTTATTTCTTTTTCCACAGAAGAGGGGAAAAAAAGGAAGCAAATTGGGAATGAGAATAGGGCAAATATAAAACGCCAAGCTATCCATTTAAATAGCGTAGATGCGCACTACTCCCTTGGCCTAATTTTCTTACTAAACAATTTTCAATGGATTTAGATATTTCTTTAGTTTAATATTATATTTTTGTTAATGTTTTACCTATAGTTATCTTGATTACGGTCAACTTATTGTTTCTAACTTTTTTACAAAAGGGTATATTGGTCAATGTCCCCTCTTTCTTATTTATTATTTTTCAAACCTTTACTAAAATTGTGTATACATTTTTGGAGCAAACAGTTTTCGTTCAAATGTTAATAAGTTTCTCACAAATTGAATAAGTAGCTTAGATATAATAATAATAATATGATTTTTAAAATAGAGAAATGTTCCTTCTTTTTCCTTCAAATTTTTTTTAACAAACAATAAATATTTATCAAACATATATGTTTATTCTTCATAAGAAGAAATATTAAAAGTAAAAGAAATATATATATTGTCAAAACAGCCTTTAATAAATAGGCAATTAAAATTCTAACTAGCAAATTTACTTCCAATCAAGGCTTTATTTATAATCAAACAGTTATAGGTTGACAAAAAATTAATGCATAACGAAGAAAACTAACATAAAAGAAAAGGAAAATATGTTATTATTACATTTTATCTCCATACTAACATGAACTTAGTTCATCGATTAAGACATCATGCTCCGTCTTTAAAGGTTACAGATTCAATTCCTCATCTCAACATTTATGTTATATTAAAAAGAAATCTCCATCTCTATCGATCCGAAAAACAATATGCTATAGCTATTTTATGTTTACATATATATATATATATATATATAATCACATCAATTATTGTAGATCAAATTGGATTTAGTCCAACCAAATGGTCCCAATCAATGGAGTTCCATTTTTCTTCACTTCAACCAAATGGTCCTAATCAAATAAGCAAGAAAAGAGTGTGGTGGGACAACAATTTTCTCAACAATAAAGGATGCATTTTGCTGCTAAGTCTATTTTTCGAATACCAATAATATATTAGAGTTTTAATACCATATAATTTTTATATTTCTTCTTTTTTTCATCCTTAACTTTCAAATATTATATTTCAATCCTCTAACTTTCAAATATCTTGTTTTATTCGTGTGGCGTAAACGTCATCTTTTCAAATGATCGATCTTGCTTAGTAGAAGAATAGTAAAAGATACAATATCTTGTTTTATTCGTGGAATTTGCGTGCGAATAAAAAGGTACAATATTTTTTAAAATAATTTTGAAGTATAATATTTCGATAATTAAATTTTTTATCATGCTAAAAAAGAAAAGAGTCGGCAAAATCCGATCTCACTCTTTTTTTTTTTTTTTTGACTAGGACAAAATCCGATCTAAACCATATATTTATTGATGTTTTGTAGAAGGATTTATGCCATAGATTAGATAGGTGAGAACTAGAGGAAGGAACAAAACTAAAAATGATAAATTGAACGCGGGTGACCAATGTGGTGACGTGGTTGGCGATGATTGGGCCACGTATGGAGAGTGGTGAGGGAAGGTTGGGGGTTGGTGAACTGTTATTGATGTGTTGCAACAAATACAGGGGACGATGGGTCCGGGTCGGATCGGGTTCGGCATTAATAAGAAGAAATCTTTTGAAGGGATCTGGTGGTGCTAATGCCTCGGATGTGATGGGGGGTATGATTGTAATAAATGAGTTTTTTGTGTCAGTTACCAAATAAATAAAGTGAACCAAAAATCCCAATTCAAAAATGTCGGCCGAATAATTATTCAATTTCCTATTTCTTTTCCCTACATTTTTCATCTATTAAATTTCATACACCTTTTGCTTTTACCTTTACCTTTTACCTTTTTCTTGTTCAAAATTGTAATATTATTTTTCATTTCTGTAATTTTTCCTTCAGAAAACTCATTCGTAAGTCCCAAAAAAAAAAAAAAAAAAAATTTCTTAAAACAAAAAAGTTATATGAATTGATTTAAATGTATTATATTTAGAAGTTAATTAAAAAATGTATTGAGTTGAAATAATGTCAAAGTCTTTAGAATTTTAATTTTGTCAAATAATTCTCACAAATCATACGGAAGAGATTGGTTGCGGCTTAAACATTATCTACAATTATTTGCTATCCGAATAAAATAATTTAAAGATTTAGGTCTATATGTAGTCATTATAATTAACAATATTGAAAATAGTCAAAATAAATTTAATATATAAAACTCAATAATTAATTCGGGATATCATAATTTTTATTACTATTACTCTTTTTCTGAGTTCAATGCAAAATTGAAAAAAGCTCTCACTCTTCTAGAAAAAAGGAAATTAAAGTAGAATAAATTTGAATCCTTCTCCTTTGTTGTAAACTTATTTAATATGACTACTATTTTTAGAATCCTAAAGTTTATGAGAGGCAAAAAAAAAAAAAAATTGTTTAAAGTTAATAGTAGAAATTATAGAGAGAAATGATATATATATAAAAAAAAACTTATATCTATTTATTTTTCTTCTAGTTGATCCTAAGAACATTATTAGCATACTCAACTAGTAAAAAATTACTTACATCTCTAAATATCGAAAGTTCGAATCACTGTTTTGTTGGAAAAAAAATAACAAAATTAAGGTATTAAATCATTCCTACTATTCATATTTGGAGTACCATTTAGAAAAAAATGGAGTGTTTGCCCTTCTTATTTTATTTGTTCAAAACGAAATATAAATATCGAGAGAAATTTAGTTAAATTTGGACCATTTTTGAAGACGTAGTGGCAGTGATAGGTAAACTAACAATAGGAAGAAGATAACTCATAATTGTTAGCGGATAAACTTGACTTTCAGGCTGAAATGAGTGCTTTGATGTCAACAAGAACCAAAACAAATTGTGAATTTTAGTACTTTTCTTGGTGGAACTTGCTATTCACCCCTCCAATTTTGTTCCTCTTCAATTGAAAGCATTTCCCTAAAAATTATTGCTAACCAACTTAGAAGCTCAATTTGTTCATGTTGATTTAAAACGGTAGAATAAAAAATGATATTTTATTCATAAATAAAAAACACAACTCTTTTCATTGTCGGTATAAGAAGTTCACAACGGATTTCGACTCGACAATTTGATTTATATTTGATATGGGCAATTTTGGCTAAAGTAATGAAAAACAACATAGAAGTGGTGGCCAGTTTTTGTATATAGAATAAGTAGCACTAGGGACAAGATGATCATAGATAGTATTATAATAACACATGACAACTTATTTTTGTTTTTCTTTTTTAATGAAGAAAATGCATTGACTAAAGTGATGGAGATGTGATTTTTGGGTATGGAAGGAGCAGAGTACATATGGGTATCGCATCTGTTTGCCTTCCTCACAACTGTACCACAACTCTACCTTCAATATCAATCCCCACAAGATTCCTAATCCYAAACAATATATATTTTATATGATTGCTCACTGTCCTCTTTGTCCTTTTTGGATTGTACTTTTACATGACTAATCACCCGGATAATCCATTAATCTACTAATTAATAGTTCCATCCACGTATCACTAATTTTTTATTTCATGAGAGGAACTTAATTGCATAGGAATACCAACGATCTCATATCATAGTCGGTGGATCCTACAATATTTAACGTTAATTAAAAAAAAAATCTTGTCGTAAATTTAAAATATCCTAAATTGATTTAGGACATGAATTAACCACCTGTCCATGAGTAGTGTGGTCCTATATATTGATTATAGAGACTAAAACATCAAAAGAGAAATAAACGAAGAGAAAAATTATTGGAGTATAAATATAAAAAGGCCCATCTTAATCCATACTTCTCAACGTCTTACTAATTGAGTATTATACTAACTATATTAAATTAACTATTTTGAATGGTGCCAAAGCGAGCATAACTTAGCGTTAATTGACATATATCTCCAATCAACATGTTGTGAGTTCGATTTCCAAAAAAAAAAAAATAAATAAATAAAAACCTATCTTAAATAGTTAATATTCCTAGATTAAAAAACCCACTAACAATGATGTTTGATTATTTCACTTAAAAGTGAGTTCTTTTTTTGTAATGGATATTTTCAAATAATTCAAAATAAAGAGTCGTAGTAATCATGAGATTCATTATCCTAATAATATTCACTAATAAAAATATCACACTCTAACTCAGGATATTTTCATAATAAGCTCTATTTTTATGGTTAGTGGAATATATTTACTATTCCACTTGATGAAATAATTAGCAAAAATAAAGTTTTAAACATGTATTTGGATTCCTGTAAAAAAAAAAAACATGTATTTGGACCAACATTTATATACCTCAACAGTATCCTGCTTAACCTCCCCCCAATTTTTTTGTATTTTAAGGAAAATGTGTATTTGGGCCGGGCCACGTTAATAATAGCCCATCCCTAATGTTATTTGGGCAAGGCTGTGTTAATAAAAGCCCATTTCTAAATGTCATTTGGGCCAAGCCTGAAATATAACTCATTACAAGCCCAGCAATCTGGCCGAAGTTATGGAGACAATAGCGTGGAGTAGCTTCTCTCTCCGAGTCAACCCACCGATTCAAAGCTGCGGCATCGAGCTGTCAATTGTTTTTTACTTCCATTGTTGCAGAAGGTGAGTTACTCTACTCAAAAATCAAAATCCACGCGGCCCCAGATGGTTGTTGTTCTTCTCCGAGCTTCAGTTTTCGCGATCCCTCAACTCCTCGAGAGCCTTCTCTTCAGGTGAGTAGAATTACAAAAATTATGTACAACAATTATGTCAGCTCCACTGTATACTCCATCCGGAGCAAAGGGCCTATTTCCCATTGCTTTAATGAGCGTCCCATCTTCTTAAATGAAAGATGTAATGGAAACCACCCATTGAATCTTTCATCATCATCGTGTTGTTCTTGTTGCGTTTGTTATGCATTTCCAATCCACAGAGTGGCTTTAGGCCCTAGCATTTTCTATGGGCCGAGGCAATCCACCCTTCTTCAATGGTCGATTTCTAGAAGGTTGATGTTGGGTGGCCGAAACCGGTTCTGTTACACGCTTCCGGAGTATGGGCGTGTTCAGGGTTGTTATGAGGTACCCTACTCCATTAGTGATGGTAGGAGTTGTCATTGTAGTGAGGGAAGGAGATACAGAAGCTGTTGTATGATTTCTGAGAGTGATTGTGGATTTGATAGGTCGGATGGATATGATGAAGAAGACATTGCTGAGGCAATGATCAGCTTGATAGGGGAGGGTTTTAGTAGCCAGGAAAAGATTAAGTCATCTAGGGGGGTGGAACTGGGGAGCCGAGGAAAGTCCGGGGCTAAGGAGAGAAGTATAAGTTCGTCGAGAAGAGTAGAACTGGAGAGAAGGGGGAGAAGAGGTGTTCAGGAGAAAAAGTTAAGTTCATTGGAAAAGATAAGAGTAGACAGAAAAAGAGAGAGCGATAGTAGAGGTGATGGAGAAGAGAGGAAAATCAATAAGTATGGTTCTTTAAATAGTAAACAAAGTAATAGAGTTGGATCAATTGCAGTTGAGTTGAGCAAAGATGGATATAGACGGAATGGAGATCAGTTAGTTCATTCAAGAGGTGACAGTCAGTGTTTAAGAAAAGAAGGGTCTACTTGTTCATCTTATTATTCACTTTCCTCGTCTGGGGATATTGAGAACGATGCTGAAGTTGAAGACAAGAATGTGCAATTTGTGGAGGAATCGTCGAGTGGGTACAGATATGACACGATGAGTGATGTGGGAGAAAGATTAGATGGACAGATCAAGGAAGAGTTCAAGAGACAAGGAGACAATTTGAAGGAGCGAGAAGAGGAATCAGTGCTAGGTGATATTACGATAGGGAATTGTGCTGATTGGCATTTGAGGAAGAACTCAGAGAAGAAAATTAGTGAAGTATCAACAAGAGTAACATCCTCCTTAAATGAAAGCTCTGAGATGAACTCAAGATTGTCAAAGACCAGGAAAAGTGGCTATGAAAGTACTTCAAGTTCCAAGAAGAAGTTGGTTGACAAGGAAGAGGAATTGAAAATGGCAGTGACTTTGAATGAGCAATCAAAACAATATGATGTATCGGGTAAGAAAGTTGGTGGTGTGTTTATAAATGAAGGGAAAAAACTAGCAGAAGTATCACAAATAAACAGCAGTAATGCAGAAGCAATTTCTAGTTCTCAGAAAAGACTTACCAGTGGGAATGAAAACCTAGAATTAGATGCAAATCTCATAAAAAAAGCAAGCAGCGACAATCATGAAACTGTTGGTCATGTCCATAAAGAAAAAATTTCAAGGCGAAGTTCTTCATTTCAACAACTTTTGGGAGTTTCAGAAAATAGGAAAATTGAGAGAGAAAGGATCTCTCATCAGACAAGTCAGTCTGATGCAGTGATAAATGCAGGTGAAAGTACAGATGTGCTTGTAACTTCTAATCAAGAGATTGAAGAAAGACATCGTCAAATGAGAAATCATGCCATTGGAGAAAAGGATTCAAGACAAAATTTTCTTCATCTTGGTGTTCTATCAGTAACCAAAGTGGGCAACACCAACACCTCTGTTTCAAGTTCTGAAATTAGAAGACGAAATGAGGAACAAAATGCAGTATCGGTTAATGCATCAAATCGTGTGGCTAAAGACATAAAGTCTTCGACAGATCAAAAGGATTCTCAGCAAGTTATGTCCAGAAAAGGTTCCCGAGATGCCTCTAACATTTCAGTGGTTCACGCTACCGATAAATTATCAGCTTCATCCTCTGAACAAACATTTGAAAATAGAATTTTCAAGCAAGAAACTAATAAATCATTAGTGGAAAAAACTGTCGACGAAACCAATAGAAATAGTCAAAATAATGACCGTGTGGTGCATACTGAATTGGGAAAAGAGGCTAAAAATCAAGTCAAAAAATCAAAAGTTCAAGGATCCATGAATTTAATTTCCCAAAGTAGTCATCAACGGATTGGTGTAAATGAGGAAGAAAATAAAAGCACACAGGCAGTGTTAATGCCTCCTCCATCTCAGCTTGTAGCTAGAGATCCATTGCGAGTAGATTCTACTAGTGAAATGGCAAGCCAAGTAGTATCCAGAAGAACATCAGGAAGCAGTTCAGGTGCTCCCTACATGCAGTCACGGGGAAGTCCAGCTTTGCACTCTAAATCTTATAGAGAAAGTGGGGCAGATGAGAGTACTGGGGAGCCTGTATACCTTATTACTCCTGATGATTCTCTAGGTTCAGCTGACCGTCTAGAGAGATCGTCTGCACAGTTTGTTGGAGAGTTCATTGAGAAGTCCAGGAATGAACTCTTAATTTCTGAAACCCAGAAGGAAGAGGATATCTCTGAAGTAGATTTACTCCAGGAAGAGAATTATGGGCAGAAGATTTCTGTAGATTCTCAAATGAAGGACCATGACTCAAGGCTCTCATCACGGAGCTCTGGAACCAAGGGTCCTTCTGATGAGATGTGGCATGTAATGGACTCAACTACTGAGCAGCCTCCCAAAACTGATGATCCTGAGGTTAGTGCACATAGTGAAAATGCAATTGTCAAGAGAAGTGGTAGGTCTTTGTGGAACGTCATTTCAGACATAGTTCATCTCCGTTGGAGTTCACGTGCTGAAACCTCTGATTCAGCTTTAAGATCAGGTGGAAGGAATTCACCAAATGAGTCTGTTAGTAATGAGACATGGTTTTCTGGCCGTGAACATGAGGAGACTGATAACACAAAAATGGGAAGAACCACTTCTTCTTCAGTTCAGCTGGAAGAACCAAATCCTTCTGCCCGGAGTCCAGATTCATCTGGTGATAGGAAAGAAAAATATATATATTATGAAGTAGATACCCCATCTTCCCCAAATATAATGGAGAGGAAGCCGTCAGGTGGGAATTTGTTGGTTTCTGGAGAAGTTATCTTGACAGATGGTGGGAAGGTTGACGTTATTTCTTCTGGTTTGGATATAGAACAGTCATCATTACCATTGCCTCCCCAAGGCATGAGAAGATCTCCAATTATTGAAGAAATTTCTCGAAGTGGTAAAGATGATGCCTTAGCAAGCAGCTCTGCGGAGCAGTTGGGACGTTCTTCTGATGCAACATTACCAGAGATATCAACAACTGGAACCAAGGATGGGGAAGTGAAACAAAGGAAGCTTCAAAGGAACAAGCAAGTTCTAAGAGATCGGTTTGATGAATGGGAAGAAGCATACATACTCGAAAGTGAGCAGCGAAAAATTGATGAAATGTTTATGAGGGAAGCACTTGCTGAAGCCAAGAAGGCGGCTGATACTTGGGAGGTGCCTGTTGGAGCAGTATTGGTCAAACATGGAAAAATTATTGCTCGTGGCTGCAATCTGTAAGTACTTTGGCAGAATGCCTATCTTGATCAGTTGATTGCTTTCTTTTGGATGTTGATGAGTTCAATTTTTAGGGTGGAAGAGCTTCGAGATTCCACAGCCCATGCCGAAATGATCTGCATTCGGGAGGCTTCAAAGCTATTAAAGACGTGGAGGCTTGCTGTAATTTTCTGTTACTACTTTTACCGCCTATTTATTCATGTGGTCTTCGTAATCAAGCACAATGCATTTATCAATTCTAAATCGGTTCTTACATTGAACATTTATGTTGTACGAAGAGGAAGATATGCTATGCATCCTCTTTATATTATTATTATTAACCATATGATTGGTATTGGATCATTTGTTGATATTCTCAGGAGACCACCCTCTACGTGACACTTGAGCCGTGCCCTATGTGCGCTGGAGCGATACTACAAGCTCGAATTGAAAATCTTGTGTGGGGAGCACCAAATAAGCTTCTTGGAGCTGATGGCAGCTGGATCAGGTAAGCAATTTACCATCAAAGCATCCATTAATTATAATAACTCTTAGCTTTGTTCTGGCCATTCCTCATTCAATGGGATTTGATATATAGTCACATGTATAAGGAATGTGATTAGGCAGATAGCAGTTTGATTTCTGTTTCTACTTTGTTTCGTGAAAGAGTTCTGTTTGACTTGACTTAGAAATTTGACATTTCAATCTATAAACAATCACTCTCGTTTCCTCTGATTTATTTGACCCTCCACAGACTTTTTCCTGATGGTGGGGAGGAGAACGTCTCAGAACGGCCTGAGAAGCCAGCACCTGTCCATCCATTCCACCCGAAGATGACGATTCGACGAGGTGTATTGGCATCAGAATGTGCAGATGTAATGCAACAATTCTTCCAGCTAAGGAGAAGGAAGAAGCAAAAGAAAGAAAACACTCCATCTCTATCCATTGCACATCACCCATCAAAATTTCTTACCAAGATGCACCATATTTTCCACATATTGTTCTGTTTGTAATGGAAATGATAGAATTCATACGTCGTTTTGTACCTAAGAATAAGCAAGCAGAGTAGTAAATTGATTTTTCCTTTGTCAATTGCAACCTCAATTTTTTTTTTTTAAATGAAAAACAATCTCCTTTCAGATGACCGTAAAACTTATACATCAACAAGGCTAACTACTTTTACTCCACGCCTTGAGATCAGAATGCTAGAGCAACAATCATTCTTGCCTGTCAAATTATGATATTGCTGTCCCTCCAGGAAACAATGGAATGGCAAATAATGGCATGAAATTTCAAGATATCATCATCTGTGGAACAAACGTCATGGAAACGATCCAAAACGAAAGTCGAAACATTGAAATGATATCGTTAGAACATAATCAAACTTGATCTGAATTCGAGTCCACATCCATGTCTTCCTCCTGGAAGTCATACTCTACTATGAGGCCAAGATTGTCGACCAGTTTGTGATACTTTTGACAACCTGCACACTGTACAGAATATCATTTAATAGCATCAGATCACCCAAATTAAGAAACAGTGATCAGCATTTTGCAACGGTACAACCGTTTAAAGCACTGTAGCGATTAATGGATAAGAAGAGGTCAAGAGGTCCTATAGAACTGCAAGAAACAATAGGTTTAGCATCTTCAAGTATTTGACATTTTCTTCGTAGTTTTGTGTAATTTCCAGTTGGTTAAAACGTTCTCTAGATTACATTGATTTTCAGTTTGAAGTTTATTTATCTCAATTAGATTCTGATTTTTACTTTTGAGATTGACATTGTAATAGAACCATGTCAAAATTTTATATTTTGATTTGCTAGGCATTGCTAACATGAAAATTGAAATTTAATCTATTTAGTTTCAATTATTTTCTTAAAAAACTTCGGGTATTTTTGGTAAAGCGGCCTCCATAAATTGTTCCACTTGGAGCATTTTCTACAAGACACATCATATGATATCTAACCAATTTGAGTTCTTTCGGCTAAGGTTAGGAGGCCGAGGCTCGATCGATCTAAGTTAGACACTTAAGACTTTTCTTCTTTCTTTTATTTAATTTTTTTGTTTCTTTTCTTTACAATGTTAACAAGTTTGATTTTATCCCGTCAAAAAAAAAATATATATAATATATATATATATATCGATTTTCAAAAATATTTTTATTTTGGAGAATATTTTAAGCGAATCATTATTTCAAGTCTTCAATAGGTAAGATAACTGGTCATGTTTTCCAAAGTTCTAGGCGTTCTAAAGTGCAACAATTTTTTTTTAATACAATAGATGGAGTGGAGATTTGAACTTATGACCTATTAGTAGGAGATGTGTGCCTAGACCGAGCTAGGCTCAGGTTGACCTAAAGTGCAACAATCTTCAAAAGCTTAACCACGACATGACAAACTAAAAAAACTAAAAGGAACCATTTTTCTGCAAGCAACATAATATATGAAATCTATGCACATAATAGTTACTATTAGTACGAAAAATGAGGTAAAGTAAATATGGGATATTAAATATTAAAGACAAAGCTAGCTTAACATTGTTCAAATATACTTTGTATTTCAACAAAGAGTACACAAAATCATAAAAACAATCTTAATAATCAAAACTCGTTATCACTAAATAGGCTCTCATTCTCAGCTTTTCCATCATCGTCATCAACCTTATAGTTGTCTAAATCTTCTTCTTCTTCGGTCTCATTACCATCAATTTCCACATCTATCGATGCAGATGAACATGAAGCAGTATTTGCAGTTTTTGAAGTACTTTCTCTAGATTGATAGACAGATTCAGCCACTCCAACAACAGCAACATCATCCCATGGTAAATCATCATTCTCTTCAACCAACCATTCATTACTTTTGTTAATTTCATCTAAAGAGATTCGATGATTGATGTCTTGAAAATTACATTGGTGTCTCAATGCTCGATTATATTTTATGAAGACTATATCATTCAAATGATTTTGAGCAAGCCTATTTCTTTTCTTGCTATGAAGCTGCAAGTACCAAAATTGTTGTTTAAGTTCAAACCAATAGGTTATAGCTTAGCCCAAAAGATAACTATTTATTTAAAATATGAGAAGACCTCTCCAAAAATACTCCAATTGCGTTCATATCTACAGGCACTACAGGTGAGACCAAGAATTTTAATGGCGAACTTTTGCATGTTTGGAGTTGAAGCACCAAACAGACTCCACCATTCAACTATTGGACCAAATTATATTAGCAATTTTCAACAATATACTAAATTAACATTGACAAAATCAAAATTAAACATTACCTGGAGATTTCTTATTTCTTTGCCTAATAGCCATGGGGTGTCCCAAAAGTCCTTTCACTTCATGATACAAGAGTAACTCATCCGATATCTTATCCTGTATTTCAAAAGGATGAACTAACCTCGATAGACACCAGAACAACCTATCAAACCTGTCAAAATCTTGCTGAATGTGTGGATTTGAATAAAATAACTCTGGGTTCAAATAATATCCAGCTTCATGCAAAGGGTGGTGCAATTGAAGTTCCCATCTATCAATGATATCAAAAATGTCTTTATATTCTTCCTTCCCATTAAAGGAATTCGCTATTGATTCCTGAGCTCTTTCCATAACTTCATAAATATATCCCACAAAAGGCTTTTGGTCGTCCACCAATCTACGGACTTGAACTATAGGGCCTAAAACCTCAAGAGCAAATACAATTGCAGTCCAAAAAGTAGGCATCAACACACTTTGAACTATTTGCTCGCCTTGTTGCTCCGTGCTACACTTGTTATAGTTCCACTCGTCTGAAGTAAACATCTTTCTCAAGTTGTTCTTTTGACAATGAATGCTCGACAATATGATATAAGCATTATCAAATTGAATCTTACACGGTTTATCCAACTCCTTTTGATTGGTGAAGCGTCTCATCATATCCAACACAATGGGACTGGTTATAAATATAACCTCTAATCTCCATGGCTCTTTCTAGTGTTCTCGTGATATTAGGGATTTTAGATATATCTTCCAGCATCAAATCTAAGCAATGAGCAACACACGGCGACCAAACCAAATGTTGTTTTGCTTCTGACAATTTGCCTAATGATAAGGTCAAATAAGAACACATTAAACAACTAAAAATTTGTATCGTTATTTCCAAGGTCTATATGTAAATTATTTAAACATAAATGTTTCATTGAGGTACTATCAGTAACAACTTGAACAACATTAGCTTCTCCAATATGTTCCACAAATTTATCAAGAAGTTAAAACATTTTCTCTCCACTTTTCACATATGAGGAACCATCAACAGACTTAATAAATATAGTGCCTTTAGGACTATTAACTAAGAAGTTAATCAATGTCCTATTTCTTTTATCTGTCCATCCATTTGCAATGATAGTGCATCCAACCTTAGCCCACTCTTCCTTGTGACTTTTCATCAACTCATGGATTGCTCCTAACTCTTTTTTAAGCAATGACACTCTCAATTCGTAATAGGTTGGTGGTTTCAACCCAACACCATATTGTCCTATTGCTTCAATCATAGAAACAAAACTATCATAATTGCAAGCATTCAAGGGTATTCCAGCATCATAGAACCATCTTGCAATTCTTTGACAAGCATGATCCCTCATTTTTTTCCTATGAGAATCATTCAATTTTGATTCTGCATCTAGTTCTACTGGACCTTCCTGCCTTCGCTTAGCAGAAGATTTAACTGATTCTAAACTAGCTTCTCGAGATCTTTGACTTAATGACAATTTCTTTCTTGGACTATTTACCCACAAATCATCATCTTCCTCCTCATGTAAAGTAACCTCTACATCCTCAACTTCATGTACAATATTTCTTTCACCCTTCACTCCCTTTTTCTGTGAGGTATTCCTCACTTGTGGGATTGATATTCAGAGAAAAAGACAAGCCCGTAGGCGTTACAAGCACCCCACCTTTTCGAGAGGGTGGGTCTTCTCTCCCAAACAAACTCTAAGCACTCACAACAAGGATGATACCCTCCCTATTCTTCCCCTCCCTTTTCTTCTCCTCATTCCCCTAACATGGTCCCCACTCTCAAACCGTTATTCCTTCCCTCCATACAAATTACGTACTTCCCCTCCTAACACAATTCCTTTCTTACCCCTCCTAGAATAGGTCTTTACTATCGGGGTTGTCCTAACATTTTCTTAGACAAATGTTCTCTAATTTCTCATTTTACATGATTTGGACATTCTTTGCAAGCAGTTACATTTCTATAACAACCAGCAAGATGTTGCTTTAATCTATGTACTCCTCCTTTTGTTGTTTTCGAACAAAAATTGCAAACAAAGGTACTTTAGTCGTGAGAATTTTCCAGGTGTGCATATTTCCATGCTGGATCTTTTCTTGGACCTTCATTGGACATCCTAATCAATCAAATCAACATTGTCTAATCATTAGGAATTTTAATTATTAATAGAGATGATTCAAAGAGAGAAAAAGATGGGCAGAGTCAAAGGAGCAAATGTGTAACCCTCAAATTCAAGAAATATGAGAAGAGTACCGAAATAAGAAACTCTTGAATAATAGCAAATAACTATACTTAAGGCACAGTTAAGCATCCACCTTTCATGAGTTGTAGAGGTTGGGGTTTCAAGAGAAGCTATCTACAGCAGTCCACTCTAAAATAATGGTTCATTATATACTTTAAACTCGGAAAATTTTGGCAGAGACTTGTAGGGTTTCAGATTATAACACAACACATTCAAAACAGATCAACACCTTCGTTTGACAGAGAAAGAGACTAAAAATGAACTAAACCGCTGAGATGGAGAGACAGAGCCAGAGGGTGAGTGGAAAGAATCCTGAAAGACAAGAAACCAGATAATATGCTCTACTACCAAAGACCATGTCCATTACCAGTCAAAAGGATTCAGGAACTATGAGCATGAAATACCTCGCGAAAGGTGACTAATGCTTTAATTGCACAACTTCGGTTGTTACAAGAGGATTTAGATTAGCAAGAAGACAGAATGAGAGAGTGAGATGAAAAGTGAGAAAAGCGATGGAGAGGGACAATCGCCGGCGAGAGTGAGAAGAGAGAGAGGTAACTTGTTCTACTGCGGCGCACCGATGAAGGAGAATTATTTCAGAGCTTCCTTTCTTCTRTTAGGTTTATCGATGGGGATATAGGAAAAAAGAACTGGCCCAAAATGCAATATTAAAAATCCTAACATTACAGAAGCGCAGTCGCCTCCGCACTTTAGCGCTCGACTGTGAAAGGCGCTTGCTTCTTTGCATTGCTAATGCAAAATGGTTTATCAAACAAAATACTTCGATAGACTACCAAAGTTGAACGTAGAATTAAAGCATTTCAATATAATGGCGTAGCACTAGTGCGTACTTGAACAAAAACAAGCCCCCGTTCGTAAGCTAATCGATTTATAATCCTCTTTGTCCTCCCATTACATTGGTTACATGTAAATTCCACCAGCAAACTTCTTCTTGGAAACTTTATGTCAATGGCTGCCCCCTGCAAATTGAAGAGAAACAAAGTCAAGCCATGAGATGTTGAAGAGTAATACGTTCAAAATCAATACAAATTTTCTAACAGAATACTAGAGCATGAAGATAAATTATGTCACTAATTTCTCTTAGTTATTCATACCATATCCGAATTTCTGCGTGCAGAATCATTGTCGTTGCCAGAATTACCATCCACCAATCTAGAAACCGCAAACACCTTGTATCTGCGTTCCCGAATAACTGGTGCTGTATGGAAGTTCCTACTCCTGGAAAAAGAAACGATCGATTTGCTTGTGTAATAAAGAAAAGAGTAGAAAGGAATAACGAAGAAAATACAAATTGAAGAGTTTTTTATCGTTCACCTAATGAAGACATCATTGCTAGGGTTTGCTTTCGAAGAGATAATAGGTCTGAATGCCCTTATAGAAGGGTACGGCCAAATCTGAGAAGAGTTCAAGGAGTGCTGAAGAAGCGCGGGAGAGGAAACGAACAGAGTTTTTGCCGCTGTCATGGCTGCGGGTGCCGCACTTACAGTATCTATCACTTCCTGTCACGGTGCTCTCTCGGGGAATTGACACAAATGACCTAAGAAAGTTTTCACTTTTGCTCAAATGGCCAAATATTTCAAAATTTCTTTTTCTAACCTAAATCAATATTTTATTCAATTAAAAAAATTGCAAAATTACAGTGATACCCTTCTCTCTTATCTTCTTTTACCTCTTCTCCATTTATCTCTTCCATTCTCAAACTTCTATTCTCTTCTCCACTTACATTTTTTTTCATATAATATTATTCCTTACTTCCTTATTTCGAACTATTATGCTGCAAGAGTCTTATTAGGGGTATAGAGGAATATTAATTTGTTAGGTACCCGAATACAAGAACCTAACTAGAACACTATATTGCAATATAAAAGAGTAATTACAATATCGATAGCCTTTCGAGAAGGCTTCTCACTCCCAAAGAACCCTCTCAAGTTCCTTACACAAGACTATTCTCCAAGATATCTTCCACCTCTCCCTACCACCCTTATTTATAACAACTCTCCTAACTAATTACCATTCTAATTACCATACTACCCCTTCATACTAACAAACTAATATTCCTCTATACCCCTAATAGGACTCTCACATATGCCTTTCTCATTTTCTTTATTTATAGTTACTCTTGTTTTTCGATTTTGTTTCTCTTTTCATATTTTTCGATTTCGATTTTGTCACTTTCTTCCAAATGGGGATTGAGACAGAACTCTAATATCGAATGTTTTTTCTTTTAATTTGGGTTTGTTTAAATTAGAATGAACATAAATCTCGGACTTGAATCCATATTGCATAAATCTCAACCCCTTGATTTTTTTTTCAATTTGGGTTATGACCATTAATATTAAGCTTGAATCTCAACCGAGATTGCATAAATCTTGACCAAAATTCATAAATCTAGCTTAAGATTCTGCAAGCGAGTTCGAATAAACCTCGCCCAAGTTAAGAAATTTTGGATTCACGAGCGAGAAAATTAACTGCACTAATATAACAGAATATGAAATTTGGTTCAAAGAGTGGTGGTTGGCTTGGTGGCTTAGTATACGAATTAGTAACTCTAGTGGCACGAGTTCCAACTCTAGCCGTGCTCATGAACCCACCGGGCCAAGCAACAATTTGTCAACGAAAACGACAGTTAAATATATATATCCAATTTTAAAGTTGCTTGTGTTACCCAAATGGTAAAAATTCGCCCGTGAACCAATTCCCGAAAAAATTCATAAAAACTCGGGCGAGTTTTATTCGAACTCACCCGAGTTTGGGTTTGAGTTTTTGGCACCAGACTTCAGACTTTTTCATTAAATTAAGGGGCAATTTTGTATTTGTAGGGGGCAACCATTGACATAAAGCTTCCAAGAAGAAATTTGCTGGTGGAATTTACATGTAACCAATGTAATGGGAGGACAAAGAGGATTATAAATCGATTAGCTTACGAACGGGGGCTTGTGTTTGTTCAGGTACGCATTAGTGCTACGCCATTATATTGAAATGCGTTAATTCTACGTTCAACTTTGGTAGTCTATTGAAGTATTTTGTCTGATAAACCATTTTGCATTAGCAATGCAAAGAGGCGAGCGTCTTTCACAGTCGAGCGCTAAAGCGCGCGCCTGCCATTGAAGCGAAGAGGCGATTGCGCTTTTGTAATGTTAAAATTTTTAATATTGCATTTTGGGTCCATTCTTTTTTCCTATATCCCCATCGATAAACCTAATAGAAGTAAGAAAGGAAGCTCTGAAATAAGCCTCCTTCATCGGTGCGCCGCAGCAGAACATGTAAGCTCTCTCTCTTCTCACTCTCGTCGGCGATTCTCCCTCTCCATCGCTTTTCTCACTTTTCATCTCACTCTCTCATTCTGTCTTCTTGCTAATCTAAATCCTCTTGTAACAACCGAAGTTGTGCAAGTAAAGCATTAGTCATCTTTCGCGAGGGGATTTCATGCTCACAGTTCCTGAATCCTATTGACCGGTAATGGACATGGTCTTTGGTAGTAGAGCATATTATCTGGTTTCTTGTCTTTCAGGATTCTTTCCACTCACCCTCTGTCTCTCCATCTCAGCGGTTTAGTTCATTTTTAACAACCTTAGGAAATTCAAGATCGCATCCCTCTACCCTAACAAAATGTTCCCATACATCTGAACCTTTAGAGCGTTTCCTTTTACCAAGCAATCCTACTTTACTACTGGCAACAAGGTTAAAGTTGTCAAGTTCAACTAATGGAACACTTTGACTAGAATGACTTGTTTTAGAAAACTCAGATGAAGTCATCCGGTGAATTAATAAGATAAAATTAGACCTCCAAAAAAAACAAACAAAAAAGTTCAAGAAACTCAACTAAAAAACTAAGAACATAATAATTAACTCATTAAACTCAGAAAATGCACATCAGCAATGGAATCATTAAACTCAAACTAAAAACAAAATCATTAGTACTCTATGTTTCCTCAAGAAAATGCACATCAACATCATCGAATCTCATCGAGTAAACATCCAAAGTAAATGCAACATCAAAATAAACAAGTTCGAAGCAAAAGGGATGAAGTGTTAGAAATTGGAATCTAACCCGTTGCTTCAAGGCTAGATATAGATTTTTCAGAAGAATCGATTTGCTTTCAAAGGACTACTTCCTCCCAACCTTCCACCAGATAATTGTAAAACAAAAACCAAAGAATCAAGATCTTTGGTGCTCAAGCTTCCTTCCCTGCTTTATGATTCAATTTCCTGTAGCAATTTGCAATAACTAGAATGAAATGGTAATTGATACACATTGATACACATTACTAACAAGAAATGGTGTTAGAGTGGGAGTGGGACACCATTTGGTTACACCCACATTCAAATCTTCAAAAGTTATGTATACATGAATACAGATGAGTGAAGTTATGCAATTGGGTGTCATAAAATTCCCTTGGTTGATTTATTGATAAGATATTAGCTGTCATCGATAAGTGTAATCAAAGTTCAAACAAAGAACAAAACCATCAATCAGCTAGAAAACAGGATCCTATTAGACCAATAAAATCATTATTAGGAGCTCACAACTTAGAAATCATGCAAGCAAACACATCAGACGACAAGGCCATGAATGGCTTCCTCAAGTTCTCTGGAACCCATGTGGTCAGCCCATTCGCAAAGTTTGAGGTCGAAGAAGCTAAGGACAAAGGGACCAAGAAGGGTCTTGTTCATATCAGGTGAGTTTTTGGAGAAAGTTTATTTTAGTAAAAACATTTGTTTGATATTTTGCTTCCCAATCTCCACGCTTATTTAACCTGCTCACATCTAGATGATCATAATATATGAAGTTTCATTATCCATTTATTGAAAGCAAAATAATGGTAAAGGCTAAAATGGTAATTGTTTCCATTAACAATATTCAACTAATAGTCATGAACTGCACAAAAAAACACTCAGCAAGAGAACATAGCATAATCGGCCATGGACCATGGAGAATCAATCGAAGAAAACATTTCTCGAACACATTATCACAAGATCGCCGCCTGAACAGACCTCCAAAACCAAAACAAATAAAGTCAACAAAATTCTACCCTTTTGATAACAACCCAGAATAAAATATCCCTTAATCAGAAAAACCAACCTTTAATCGAGTTCGCACAACACAGATTTTGATAGAAGAAATGCAAGAACAAGGGAAGAACATGGGTTTGTATACAAGACTTACCACGGATGAAGAGCTTCGGCAAGGTGAGAGTTGAATCGAGACGAAGGGTCGTTCACAGAGAGCGTCGCCGCTGCTGGAGATGGTCGCTGCCGCCGGAGATGGTCACAGAGAGAGAGAGAGCTGGGGGAGGGGGGGTGGTCGTGGAGTCGCGAACTGAAGGGTCGAGGGACAGAGGCGTATGTTACAGAGGAAGACGGGTTTAAAGGCAACGGAACTGAACCGAACCGAACCAAACCGGTCCGGTCCGTTTTTCGGTTTGGTTCGGTTCCTTTCACCCCAGTGAAATGTTTGGCTATTTACTGCTGCCTTTTTTTGTTGATGATGCATAGTGCTGACAGGAGTGTGTTGAAAAATTGCGTGTATTCTAGCAGAATAAGATCATCTGTTGAATTGTGAGTAAAGATGAAGGAAGAACATGATAAATTATTGTCACAATTGGCTAATAGAGAAGTAACACGACTGTGCAGTTTTTGAATGATTTTTCTTTCATAGGTCAAGAAAAAAAAAATTGTTGCTTATTAGAGTGACCAAAAAGAGGAAGACTTCAACGGTTAATTTGTTTAACTGATAAAATCGAGAAAGTTTGTAACTTTTACATGAAAAAGTTCCACAGCCCTCTTCCAATGACTTCAAGAGCTACTAAGAAAATACCAGTTATCCTTGAATCAACTTATCCCAAAGTTGAATGGAGAACAATTTGCAGCCATGCAAGCCTAAGAATAAAGTTCAAGCCATGCAGAATCCACTCCACCATAGGACCTAAAACAAGGGAAGATTAGTTAACTCCTAGATTGTGTACTTGACAAGACACCTATAATCTTCCTATATTGTACAAAGTATTGGGTTCTATTTTTATCTTTTCAGGTGTTGATTGAGAGAATATTGCTTTGCCTTGCTAAAACTAAGCCAATGGAAGAGGAAATTTGAAGAATCTTTTTCACTGTCATTCCTATCTTCCATAGTAACCATGTTGATCATATTCAAAAATTCATAATCATTCTGAGTGCTAAATATCTATGAATTAGTTATTGATGTCACATTAGTGCTAGCCCTCATAGACTTTGTTCTACTAAAATTTTCGAGACCGATAGATGGAGCGGTGTTGGGACTATATCATGAAAACATAGTAAATGGACTTTCATCGAAGCATTAGATCATTCCTAAGCTATGGATTTTTGGAATTCATTTGAAGCAATCCTCARTCCCTTACAAAGTCCCAATACAATTGATACACAATTGCTCCACTTGACATAACTACCACAAGACATAGCCACCCAACACGTACCTTTGGCCTTGTCTTTCTCATATGTCACTTTGGCTCCTGCAGCCAACATTGCAGATACATATTTTCCTATATTGACAARGTGGCTTGTCTGTCCCTCATCGAACCAGCGTCTCGCACATTGAAAACCTGAAAAATACGACACTTGTTAAATGACATCAATGATGAATGATATAAATTCATAGCACTGTTGCAAGTGACTGAGTCCTATACCTGCATTGCTCTCCAATAGTAGGGTAGAAATGAAACTGCATAAGCGAGATCGCGGTAATGCTTCGCGTTCATACAGTAATTGTAATTCTGTGTTTTGTAGCTTCCTGTTATGTAGTAGCAGGCCAGATACTCAAGGTTTCGCAGCATGGGGACCTATACCGCAAAACACAGAAGAATTGTTACGAGGAAAATCACTTTCTAACATATCTGTCATGCCTAGTTGTGTTCAGTAATTTGTAGTTGAGTACTTATTCATGTATACCTGACTACATAGTTGGTCTGCCATGAAGAAATCCAACATCACTACCTGCAAAAAGTAGTTAATAAATTGATGAGAACGTGATAAAACCAAATTTGACTTTGAAGAAGAGTTTTAAGCTTCCAAATCCACCTTGGAGGAGATAAAAAAGATGGGGATGGATCATTGGAGTAAGAATTTACCTTATATAGAGGTGAAAAGGCTATATTTCTCATCACATGGAGAAAACGGTAGCGGCTTGATCGATAGTAAATGTTGAATGGACACACAAGTAATAACAAGAAAGTCTGTCACATGAGGAAAAAATTTCGAAACTCGGTTATCGAAATTTAAGAGGGGTTAGAAATTTGTTGCAAGAATAAAATCATGTMAGGACCTAGCTAAATAGGAATAGAGTCACTAATATTTATTTTAGGTTCGGCAATGTGTGTGGGTAGGGATTCGAATAATCTACCACCTTTTGATCAGTAATATATATTTTAATTTATTGAACCATGTTTGATAATCCTTAAATAAAATTCTTGAAGTGATGGATTCCAATGATTGAAGTATCATTTTCTATAAAACAAGATATGGTATTAAATGGAAAAATAGATACTCAAACTAATATTTTTTTATTATATTTTTGCACAAATAAACTAAAATAATTCAACCCAATCAAATCACACTATCATATGTATGATAGGACTAAATTGTTACTTAAACTTCCAACGTCTAACCATAACTAATTCGAATTAGATAAAATTACGGTTCAAATAATGAAGTTTTTTATGATAATATAATTACATAGACATAGAAACTCTAACCTTCGAACCCATAAAGAAAGCTCCCAATACTCTAATAATTGAATTAATGAAATTAGTTACGAATGGAATAGTATTTTTTGGTACGACGACGGGAGAATAAGACATATTAATTCAATATTTAGAGATTTGGATCAGTTTATTTTATCTGAAAAATTAAAATATATGGATAACTCTAGGATTTAGATTCTTTAATTTGGTATACGTCTAAAAGAAGGTTAATTAAGAATCTCAATATTTTCCCACAGTTGGATTGAAGAACAAGATAATATCAAAAAGCTACACTTTGATTCTACTGATCGGAACCACATGATCTAATACCACTTGCCCCCAGTATGTTACATTTTAATTTTTTTTCTTAATATTCCTCATAAATTCAATCCTTCCATATATAAATATATTCAATAATTTCTAATCTTTTTTGGATAAATTTTTTATTTGGTTTTTAATATTTTAAAACTTTTAATTTTCACCTTTAGTGTATATAAAAGATCCCGATTAAGTCTTCTTTAAAAAAAAAAGAAAAGGAATTTACTAAATTTTGTTGACATAAAACTATATGTCATTAAATTATTGTTCAAGGGCATGGATTGAATATATTGTGGATTGAATATTATGTGCCAGATAAGATATGTCCAAATAAGTAAGTAAAACAAAAAATTTGATAATACATCAACCTTATTTATTAACGAATTTTAACCATTTTTTACAAAATAAATTTCATAGAATTTTTTAGTACCTTAAAATATTAAGGACCGGATTAAAAATTTCCTAAAAGATTAGAAACTATTGGGTATATTTAACCTAAAATATATTAAATATTAATTCTGTTTTTCTTTAATAAACTGCGAAATTCCAATTTTTTATAGATCTTTATTTTCTTACCTAGGAGGTTAAAGGCTAAGGTAAAAACTTGATGAGTGCAATTATTTATAACTTGATTTGAATAGAATATTTTAACGAAATCTGCTGAACCGAACTNTTTTTTTTAATTATTCGAAGGAGACCGAAATTGAATAATATAATAGTAAAGTAGTTAGGTAAATCTGCAATTACTTTAAATGAAGACAAAAAAAAAATGGCTATATTGGTTATTTTCATGGATAAAACGACCGTGTTTGGTGTATTTTCATGGATAACATAATTAGGCAACTTCTAAGCTTCTTGCTCTAAATGCATGCGCCTATATTTTCTACGTCTTTGTTTCATGTACGGTTTCGCAGGATCAATCATAGATCCTGATTGCATCATCTTCCAACACGTGTCAGCTTCCCATACGACGATTTTGCAGCTCTCCCCCTAATAAAAAACTGTTCATTAAACATTCTCTTATGTAATCCAAATTTAGATCCACGTGTATGGATTTTCGTGATACAAATGTATTTTCGAATATTTGTAAGTTATACATATACTTCGAGCATAATTCAACAAGATATCAATATCCTCTGAATCTCCATTTTATAAATAAAATATACCATGTAATTTGTCTATCATGTAAAACAATATCTCATTAACTATAGTATTCTCACTAACCATAAGTGTTTAAAGAATTCGTCTACCTACACACTTGGAATTTAATTTTTTTTTTTAGTTTAAAAAAAGTGAAGGATTCTATTTCTAATTATGCTATTGTCGGTCATACAATGACAAATGAAGTTATGTGATTAATTTTTATTGAGGTTAATTAATGGAAACATTTAGCATGATGGTATGTTTTTCAGATTTTGTGAACTATTAGAATATAGTTTGTAATTAATGTAATTAATATGGCTCCATTAATGGATGAGTATTGTCGTTACTTGTAACGTTGAAATTAAATTTCATTAAAAAAAAGCTGAAATTAAATTGGGCTCCTCAAATGTTATACTTTTTACTTTGTGAGAAAGGCAAAGGGGGGCTTTAAAAGGGGAAAAGGAAAAGAAAGTCCCAAAACACCAAATGATTTGAATTTGTAATTAAAGTGAAAAATGACAAATTAACCCAACCAACCAGACATAAAAGAAGAGGCTTTACAAATAACAACCGTCCATCTCTTCATAAAGGAATTTCATTTCATTTCCTCACTATTTTTGTTTGTTCAAACCAATTTTTCATTTTTCATTCACAAAATGAAGCTTTCAAACTTTCAACTTTTTCTCTTCCCTCATTCCCAAAGCTCGGCTTAACTTCGCTTAACCAATTAATATGATAATTCATACCCTTTATCAAATTATCCATTAATTATATCATTCCAGGGTTAGAGGGTAGAAGTGACCTTATTTAAATATAAAATTAAGGAAATGACGTTCATGGTATGTAATTTGATAAGATATAAATAAGTACATGGTAATATATACCTTAACAAATCGAATTCCAACCAGTCAAACTATATTCAGGCTTGCGTATGCTATTATTTTATGACTACCACGGACTCATTTCCATTTTCGTTTATTGTTTCCCATTTCAATTTTATTAAGAAGTATGAGGATTTGACAACTATTTATATTTTTTTGTTCTCATTTTTTCCACATTCTCAAATTTGTATAGAATTGGAAACAAAAAAAAGTTTCTTGTTGCTTATTTCCTTTTTTAATTTCTAATTTGTTCTAAAACATAAATAAAAAATATAGTTTATTATTGCTGAATCCATGTGTTTGGGGGTAAAATATACACAGTACACGTGGAGGACCTTTACTGGTGTTTGAAGAATTAAAAGGAATTGCCTAAGTTCACCTCGGCCCTGTCGAGGAGACCGGGTTCGCCCATTACCAAAAAGGCTAAGTATAGACGCCAAGATTCGACCTGGTTGTGGTTCGATCTACTCGGAACCCGACAGGTCCGACATGAGAAAAGACATATAACCGCCGGTCATGTATACTGTCAAAAGACATATTACGTTGGCATACTCACAAAAGTTCTCTCCAAAATAATTAAATTTCAATGCCATACAACAAAAAAAATCCAATAAAAACCTTGTCCTTTTGTGCATGATGAAGTGCATTTGCTTGTTTTTTTTTATCCCCCTTTTGGGCTTTTTAATATGGTATTATATTATTTCCTTTATAATTTTTAGAAAATTCACGTGCATATATGGAAACAGCATGATTACAACGTGATATGGTGTGATAACCTTTCACAATTGATGCATATTGGTTAATTAATGTTTGTATTTTACATTAATTACAATGACATAAAAGATATATATATATGGTAAAAAGAGAGAGTTATGGTGTTGACCCTCAAAGTGCTTGAAATTAGTTCTTTATTCTTCAATAGCAATTAAATAAAATAATTGAAAATGAAACTAAATAGTGTAATATACAAAACTAAACATGGAAGCTAGCCATAAAATTGGAGTAGAAAAGAGAATTGGAATGGAGAGTCAAAAGGGGCAGCAAATTTATAATAAAACCAAGCACTTATATATCTAATGCCATCGGAAAGTGGGTAACTTTATAAATAGAGCAATAATTGAGGCTATTTTAATTTGGTTCTACTAACCAAAAAAAAACTCTTTTGATTGGGCGCTGAAATCGAGAGAACCCCATTTTCTCGCCCTCCTCTCCCAATCACTACTTTTTCATTACTTTTTTTTAGGAAAAAAAAGGGGGAGAAAAGTGAGTTAGAAAGAAAGGCAGGACTAAGAGGAGTTGTATTCCATATGATTTGTGCTAAATGTTTGGCTATTTACTGCTGCCTTTTTTTTTGTTGATGATGCATAGTGTTGACAGGGGTGTGTTGAAAAATTGTGTGTATTCTGGTAAGAATAAGATCATTTGTTGAATTGTGAGTAAATATGAAGGAAGAACATGATAAATTCTTGTCACAGTTGGCTACTAGAGAAGTAACATAACTGTGCAGTTTTTGAATGATTTTTCCTTTCAAAGGTTAAGAAAAAAATAATTGTGTACAAGTGTATGAACTGTCCCCAAAATCTAGTGAACCTCGAGCACTAAGAATCAGGTTGCTTCCTTGTTGATTGTGAAAGGGGACAATAAGATTCCTCTGGAACATTTGTTCCGTGGAGATCATCGGTTGGCGTCAATTCGAATTCCATAAGTGACTGTTGCTGATAGGCATCAGTCTACCTCATCAACCTCATCAAATGGAAGTGGCACTGGATTAACTGCTCTAAATTTCCCAGCATTATTAAGATGCTCATTCTCCAACCTGGGCCATTGGAACATATGCTTATTAGAGTGACCAAAAAGAGGAAGACTTCAACAGTTAGGTTGCTTAAGCATACCAATAAACCTAAGAAAGTTTGTAACTTTTACCTGAAAAAGTTCCACAACCCTCTTCTAATGACTTCAAGAGCTGCTAAGAAAAGTCCAGTTACCCTTGAATCAACTTGTCCAAAAGTTGAATGGAGAACAGTTTGCAGCCATGCAAGCCTAAGAATAAAGTTCAAGCCCTGCAACAAACATACCAAAGATTTTGATAAGAATCCACTTCACTATAGGACCTAAAACAAGGGAAAATTAGTTAACTCCTAGAATGTGCACTTGACAAGACACCTATAATCTTCCTGTATTGTACAAAGTATTGGGTTCTATTTCTATCTTATCAAGAGTTGATTGAGAATATTGCTTTGCCTTACTAAAACTAAGCCAATGGAAGAGGAAATCTGGAGAATCTTTTCAATGTCTTTCCTATCTTCCATAGTAGCCATGTTGATTATATACATAAATTCCTATCTTATATGCATTAGTGATTCACGTCACATTAGTGCTAGTCCTCACAGACTTTCTCTTGYTAAAGTTTTCGAGACCGATAGATGGAGCAGTGTTGGGACTATACCATGGAAACATAGTAAATGGTCTTTCCTCGAAGCATTAGATCATTTCTAAGCCATGGATTTTTGGAATTCATTTGAAGCAATCCCCAATCCTTTACAAAGTCCCAGTACAATTGGTACACAGTTGCTCCACTTGACATAACCACCACAAGACATAGCCATCCAACACCTTTGGCCTTGTCTTTCTCATATGCCACTTTGGCTCCTGCAGCCAACATTGCAGAGACATATTTTCCTAGATTGACAAGGTGGCTTGTCTGTCCCTCGTCGAACCAGCGCCTCGCACACTGAAAACCCGAAAATGCAACACTTTGTTAAATGATATCAATGATGAATGATATAAATTCTTAGCACTCCTGCAAGTGACTGAGTCCTATACCTGCATTGCTCTCCAATAATAGGGTAGAAATGAAACTGCATAAGCGAGATCGCGGTAATGCTTCGCGTTCATACAGTAATTGTAATTCTGTGTTTTGTAGCTTCCTGTTATGTAGTAGCAGGCCAGATACTCAAGGTTTCGCAGCATGGGGACCTATACCGCAAAACACAGAAGAATTGTTACGAGGAAAATCACTTTCTAACATATCTGTCATGCCTAGTTGTGTTCAGTAATTTGGAGCTAAGTACTTATCCATATATACCTGACTACATAGTTGGTCTGCCATGAAGAAATCCAACATCACTACCTGCAAAAATTAGTTGATAAAGTGATGAGAACATGATAAAACCAAACTGTACTTTGAAGAAGAGTTTTAATCTTCCAAAATCCACCTTGGAGTAGGTAAAAAGATGGGGGATGTATCACTGGAGTAGGGATTTACCTTATAGAGAGGTGAAAAGGCTATATTTCTCATCACACGGAGGAAACGGTAGCGGCTTGAACGATAGTAAATGTTGAATGGGCACAAAAGTAATAGCAAGAAAGTCTGTCACATGAGGAAAATGTTTCGAAAATCGGTTATCGAAATTCAACCGAATAATAACGAGCCTCAACCTTAGAGACAAAAATATGCCTTCATGTTGCAAATTACCAGCAAGAGAACGCCAGGGATCACTTGAACTTGAGTATAAGAGTACCCTTTTGAAAGCAATGACAAATGAACAAACATAACCCCCATGACAGCAGTCATTGAAGTAGTACAAATCAAGAACACATCTCTGTACTTAAGTTCCTTGGTAGCTGATAACTCGAAAATGAAGCTGTAATTTATTCGAGTCTTTCTCCATGCAAAGATGTTGCAGCCATAGAGGAAGAAATGTAAGAACATCAAGCTGAACATGCTGCAAACAAGATTCATCTTGTTAATTACCTTTCACCAATAGCGAAAACAGTTAAGAAAGAGATGGGGAAAGAAAAACTTGCCTAAGTACTGGGTATACAGTCTCCATGTAAATTGAGAAAGGGTGCCTTTTGTACGTCCCCATGATATGAGCCATAATAACATAACCAGCCAGAAGTGCAATGAAACAACCTGTGAACAGACCTGTTCATGGAAAAAAAAGATTATATTTACTGAACTATGCCTAAGTGGAAAGGTTTTAATGCTTCAAACAGTTACTGCTGTGTAAGTTTTTAACGTTTGACCTCTTCAATTCTTTTTTATAATGGTTAAAAACTCTTGAATGGGGTTAAAATTTTCAGCCTCATTTCGTGAACCAGGGGACAATTGCTTTTGTTGTCTAGTGTCCACCCAAAATAGTGGATTGTGCAAATTCCCTTTAGTTCAAAGCCAAGTGGTATGATGTGGCAGTGGGGAGTACTTTTAGTTTTGTTTGTTCATCTATGTCTTCATTAAAAGCTTGGTGAGTAGACACTAAAATTTGATAGGATTTGCTTGCCAAGATCTCTTAGAAAATGATGTGTTAAAGAACTCACCGACGAAGAAGGTAATGCCATGTGACTCTTTACGCTGTTTCGGTTTAAGGTATTTCATGGCCTTTCTTCTGTCATCCTCGGCAAAGTTTTTGACAAATAGCTCCTCTACCTCATCTGCTAGCTTTATAACCTGTCATTTCCCAGACTTTAGTCCCAAGTTTTTTTCTGGTTCTAAAGTTTCCGCATAATGTAAGTGATGGGCAACCATATCTAGCTCCAAAATCTCATATGAATTTGAGGGCATTTGTTGTGCAGACAAGACCAACTACGAAACCAACAGCCACTTTACATTGTCTGAGAACTTTCTCAAGGGAAGTTTTCAGCAACTAATGACCAAAATTTAGACATGATCCAATCATAAAACCATGCAAATGTGCTCTTTAAATCAGATTTTAAACTTTTCTGACTTTTCGATTTTCGAGGAATTGTTAACAAATTTTACCTTGTCTGAGCTGTTGAAATATGAACTCTCCACTACTTTCAGATAAATCGGAAGAACTTGTTTTCCAGTGACCTGCAAAAAAGCAGGATCTTTATGATTACAAGCAGGATTTCAGAGACAATAATGAAGGAATGAATTATGAGTGCCTATTTTCACTTACTTTGTCAAACTTCTTCAAAATCTTTATGAAAGCAAGCATGTTCAAGTGCCTGAATAATGGTCTCACAATAATCAAAAGATATCCAAAAATGAAACTTTAATTGTTCTGCATTCAATTTTTAGCATCATTATTGTTTACCTGTAAGTTTTGAGAAAACCCAACCCCTTGTAGAGCTCAACAAAAGCTCCTTTAATCATCTTCTCTGCATGATGCAATCTAGTCTTATTGATGTGAAGTTTTGTACCTTCATTGCATTTCTTTGAATTCGCCAAATCTTCCCTGAACAAATGGCTTATCGCCGAGAAGGTCCGAGATGGGGTGGTCAGAGGAATGTTCAACCTTATATTCTTCCCATGGAAACTTATAACCCGACCCGAGAATGATCTCCATTTTCGATCCAAGCTTTTAGTTCTTGTTGAGTTTCCCATTTCTTCTGATCTTGGAGAGTCTGAAAATGCCAACTCAGTCTTCTCGGAGTCCTCATTGATGTTCTCTTGTGAGTGTTCTTGCCCAGTTTTGTCCTTAACGGACTCCTCCTCTGCAGCCAAAATTTCAAAAACAGAACACAATATTAATAATGATAAAACAGAGCAGCAGATTCCTTATAGATAAAAGCCATCACAACTTCCTTCTTCTACAAGTTAACTATGAAAGTATGACATCATTAGTACAAAACAGAGCCTTAGATGTTTTCCAATGAGAGATAGATTAGTTAATGAACAAAATGAGACATTTTTAGCAACACCCATATGAGGAATTTGGCAGATGACGAGAGAAAACTGATAAACTCAAAACTTCTGGGTACCATTTGAAACAAGCCAAGTTGATGATTTTACCACAAGAAATTGTGTAGGAGATGGAACCCTCCTCCTTTGAATCCGGTGCGATATCACCGGTCTGGCGCCGCTGCTGGAGTGCCGTCTTCAGGTCAATGAGAATCTCCAATTGTTTCTTCAAGCTGTCTCCTCTCTCCATGAACTCTCCCTCCTTTGTCTTGAAGAACTGGTTCACCTTATTAAGCTGGAAGTCCAGACAGGAAAAGAATTCTTTCGCCGCAGCCGAATCGGCAAATTGGTCCAGCAGTTCCGTTTCATACATGTCTCCCTTGCTAACAGAGGAAGCAAGTTTCTTATGAACCTGTTAGCAAAAAGATTTCAACTTTACGTTATACTTATAATATTATATGCAAAATGGAGAAAAGAAAAACTGTGGGAAGTTGACTGAAAGAGTACATGAATAGGCCCATGATCTCGGCGTTGGTGGCCAAATATAGAGATTTTTTTTACAGAAGACCATAGGGTACTACTTGCAGCCGCAACGGTGGCAGTGGCGGTGGCTGCAGCGGTGGCGGGGTTATCAGTTTTAAGAAGATATAGTTTTTTGAGGTCCTTTTTAAGTTGCCAATAATCAACAAAGGCATGTTTCCATTCAGGGATCAACTGACCCTCAAACTGCTTGGAGAATTTGACCATATCGCTGTTAGTCTCTGTTTGAAACAGAGTATGGGAGGGGGAAAACAGGGGTGGGGGATGAAGAAGAGATTGCTGTGAGTGTTGGAAGGATGAACATGGTGACATTATTTATGGATGAAAAAGGGAATTCGATTGATGTGCTTCGTACTGATTCTCGACAGCACATTCTAAAATATCCTATGCTTCTTCCACTTGAAAGAGCATAGTGGCCAGGCTAGGTTCGCCGGAGATTTATCAGGCTGCCACCGGAAATGGGGCGACTTAAAACTTACCGACCAACATGCTTTCATGAAGTTTTTTTTTTTTTTTTGGAAGGGGTGGGGGAAATATAAAGTTGAAAACTTGTGGGACCAAAAAAGAGGGCGGGCGAGGAGGAGAGAAGCCTAATTCCCCTTTTTCCCCCTGCCAAAAATACAAGCTTTCTCTACTTGTCCTCTCTCCAACTTTCTTTCCGGAAACTTGAGTATAGCTCAACTATCAATAACCTTTCCGGTAGTTAAAATAAGTATAGTTTAGTAGTAATTGATATATATCTCCAAATAAAAAGTTGTGAGTTCGACTTTCACCTTCACATGTTGTACTAAAAAGAAATAATAACCTTCTCTGTAGGTTCTGCAAACCCGAGCACAGCTCAAGCATCAATAACCTTCCACATAGTTTCCTATGGCTTCTTTTAACGTAATAAAGAGCAAGTTCGTCTTCACCACCGTTAAATATTTGACAACTAAAAGAGAAAAAATAGAGACATTTTGTAAAATTTAATGAGTTGTCAATTTTTTAATGGTGGTGAGGATAAAATTTGGTCCTTGTCGTCAATGAGCAAAATATTTTCCTTGTAATGTTATATTGTATGAACTAAACGTTTAACATGTCTCTAAGTTTAAGCTTTTAATAACTTTTGATTTTATATCTAATATACGTTGAATTTAAGAATGTCCACTAACTAGGTTTTTTAACTTTTAATTTTATATCTAATTAGTTCTTAAACTATTCATCATGTCTAATAAGACCTTCACCCATTTGAATTTTTGTCCAATAGGTTCCATAGATTCTTTTAAAACTTTAACATGTCAAACACTTGAAAAGTCAAGATAAGGTCTATTAGACACTAAATTAAAAGTCTGTGAATTCTATTACACATAACCTTGAAAAGTTTAAGGTCTAAATTAAAATCAAATGAGACTACTTAGATAGAACTTGAAATTAAAATCATACGTGTTCAGATTTTAAAATGGACAACATCATACTAGTATAGAAATACAAAGAGGCCAATTATTCAGACCCATAAAATTTGAACACTCGCAATGGTTTGGTAGGTTGAATTATTAGTGCCAAACCCTTGTGTCTCATAAGCAACATGCGTGAAGTGTATGGCATTTGAGAGACTTTGAGACGTTTAAAATGTCTTTGAATAAATGGGAGAGGGTGATAAAGAAGAAATTGAAGCTAATTGGCCAAGGATTTGCATGCACACAAAAGATAATTGTAATTAGACCAGCATGGTTCCCACTTAGATTTTAGGATAACTAATTAATACACTATTTTTTTTAAAGTTCTTGCTTGTCCCATAAGAAGAATGATTTGTGCTTGGTTTTTATGGAGTGGCGGGGGAATCATTTGATACATATTTTGGCTCTCTCTATGGATCATCATGTAGTTGATTAATTACTTGTGTGTGTCCAATGGAAGATTTTGATCAACTGCCGTTAATGGAGATTACTGTTTCTCACCTCCCTGTTTTTCTTTGATACAGGATAAAAAATATATCCAGAAATATTTCTCCACAATTTTAAAGTACACACACACACACATATATATATATATATATATATTTTGCTTTTTATTTTTTGCAGTTTAAAATTATTGTTTTCTAATTTTAGATGGAGCCTTCTGCAGTTTTTTGTTAGAAAAAATGGAGAAAAATGGTAAAACCACTTAAAAAAACTGAGAGATATTTTTTATGAGATTATCGATTTTAATAACATAATTAGAAAAAAAACAACAGTCAACACCTGTGTTCTAATTATGGGATCATGGGAGAGTAAGAAGCACAGTAGTCTCTCTATCATTAAGGAGCAATGTTTTTTCCTAAGGTTAGTGTTCCATATATTTATCAAACTCATATTCAATCTCTCTTTTTATTCTTTGCCTATAGATCGATAATTTCAAACAATTAACTATAGCGGTTATGTTGCGAATTTCTTTCAAGTTTAGTAAACATGCTTGTTGTAGGTATGTTCCAAGAGACAAGTATTCGATCCCTTACTAAAATCTAACATCCTCTAATATACACAGAATCTTGTTCTAATGTGTTTGGTTGAGAAAGATGGTTTCATCATTCTTTTTGTCCTAGTAGAAATATTCTTCACAATAAATTAAAGTCAACCAGCTGATCTAAAGTCAAGCTTTTTTTTTTACTTGTTTTTTATTCATTCGTAGAACTTCTACGGTCTATAATAAAATATATATATACCCTAATTTGAGTTTAGATCAACTAGTTAAAGACTTATCTCTGATAAGGTCGTGAGCTTTGAATCCTCACCCGTAACAAAAAGACTGAAAATATGATTTCATCACTAATTACATTCATAAATTTTTTTCAGAAAGTAAAAAGATTGATAGCAATCATATATGCCAATGAGTATATAGATGGAACAATAATGTAAAACTAGAAGAATAATTTGAATCCTAATAATAATAACAATAATAATAGCAAAGAACAAAAATATATAAGTTAGATTTTAAATCTAACATCTCAATTGTGTGAGATGTGGATGAATATTTCTGATAGTTAAAAAATATTTAAAATAACAAATAAACCTTTCATTATTTTTAAATAAGATAAGATTTACTAATATTAACATTAGGTCTATATTAGTAAGAAAATGTTGATTTGTTGATATTTAGATTCTGTCAAATTTTTTACGATACTAAAGAAATGTCGATTCATCTCTCGTATTGACGTTGAACTTCTGAGCATATGTCGAAGAATCGAAGAAAAATTAAAAAGCTTGACACGAGAACAAAACAATAATAATTGATTTTGATCCTCATAAATGAACCTAGTCAGGCTGCTGGTATTGGTCATAGAGTCATAGTTGCTTAGCTCTAATGCCCAAATCATAATTTGTTCCATTCCATTATTTGTTCTAATATTCTTTTGGAACAAAAGCTTTGGTTATTAATACACAACTCATTTCTATTCCTCCCACCCACTTGGCCAACCTGCTCCCCCTTTCCCACTCCCCTTCCCTCTCCTTTTCTTTTTTCTATTAAAAGGAAAAGGAACAATTATTTCTCACAAATGAATCAAGAACAAAATACTTAAAATGCGACCATAATCTCACATTGAAAGTTAGAAAAAATTATAGCATAGATCGGAGACAAATTCTTTATTAATACACGGCACATAATTGAAGTAAATATATATACACATGTTAAGAGTAAAAAATGAATCGGGACCAAGGGAGAGACGACTACCTCGATACAATTATCCTATTTGTTTTCTTTATAATTTAAAGGCTCATCATTTGGCATTCTCGCTTCTTACTTCTTGTTTTCTGTTTTCAAATTTTTAAAAAACATAAAGTAACCGGTTTTTATGTTTCTCGTTTCTCATTTTTAAGGGAATTTTGTTCAAAATTCTGTAGAATTTTTTGAAACAACAAGATCAAATTTCATGTTTTTTTATTCTTGTTTCCAGTTTTTCTTTTTTACTTCTCAAAACATAGATATTATTTTTCAAATGCATATATATATATATATATATATATATATATAACATTAAAATTTTAAATATTTTATTTGAAAAATTAAATTTCATATACAAATTTTATTTTTGTTTTAATCTAAAATTTTATTGAACAGAAAAAAAGGGAGAAATGTTAACCAAATATGTTTTGTTTTTTTCCTTAAAAAAAACAATCAATAACAAATAGTTATCCAACGTAGTTAAATTTATCATCCAGAATGAGAAATAAAAAATAAATAATGAAAAATAGAAACAGATAAACTCTAAAAAAGTGATCGAATCGGGAAATATTTCTAAAAGATAAATCATAATTGAAAGAAGAATGCCTTCAACTATTCAAGCTTCCTGCAAAACCAAATTTATTATTTTTTTTTTCGAGTTGATAAAATAAAATCCAATATCAAGTAACACACGCTTAAATATTTGTGGAGAATTGACGCTGATTCTCAAAGATACGCAATAATTTTTTTTTCTACATTTTTATTTTTTTATTCTCTCTCTTCACGTCCCTCTCTTCCACCAACTTTAGTCTCTCTCTAACCCTTAATTAACAATTTTAGATTATAATTTTTTAACTTAATAAAATATACTCACATATATTGATAGCTCTTTTCCATTTATTAAATTGAATTATTAAACATATTATTCAATGTTACATATTCCTTTTAGTTTAAATACTCTTTCACTTTCCTTATTTTAATTTCTATACGTTCGTTTCAATCCACGTACTCTCAAACGTTTGTTTTTGTCATTATAATTTTAAACCGTGACCATTTTAGCATGACAATTCACTTACAACTTTTTGTTTAATGTAACCATAAATTTGTATTAAAGAATTTTTATTGTGTATAAAATTTGTATTAAAAATTTTGTAAATAGAACCAAAATATTTTTTTTTCTTTACGTACATGGACCAAAATAGTATTTAAACATTTTTTTAGTTAAAAAAAATTGTAGGAATCAGAGATCGAACCATAAACTTTTGGAATGGTTATCAGTATCTTATCTACTAATTAATGTATCTTATCTACTAATTAATGTTCAGATTGACAATGTTAACAACTTTCATTTGTCCATTCATTAGAGTGGAACTGTAAGAACGAATAAAATGAATGACATCAACGAAAAATTCAATATCAAAATTCGACGAGAATAATATTTGATGTGTCAGTATGTAGGCACAAAACTTTACAATAGACTTTTATGGTAAATTTTCTAGCATCAAAATTGTGGAGATTTCTTTTTCTTCTTATTTTTAGAAATGGTCACTTTAGTGTGTGTGTGATTAAAGTACACCTAATCTCCTAATGATCCTTATGTAGGCAATGTCTACTACAATGGGCCTTTTTGTTGGTTTAAAAATGAAATATTCCAAAGTAGAAAAAATAATAATAAAAGGAGAAACAAATAATATCTTGGAAGAAAATCAAATAAAAAGAGGGGCAAAAAAAAAAAAAAGGTTTGTTCCACAAAATGTTGAGGCTTTAGGTGAACTCAACCAATTATAAGGCATGAAAATGATGGTTGATTCAGATTTGCATAACTTGGTGCCCCCTTCCTCTCTCTCTTTTCAATCCTTCATTCATTACCATTATCTTCTTAAATATTTTTTTTCTTTGTTTTTACTAATTTTTTAAGATCCTACTTTTTTTTTTTTTATGAAACCCATTTGCTCACTTCCATCCATCAATCAATCTTATCACAATTTTAATTGCATGCTATGTTAGATATCTTTATATTAAAGTTTTGTGGATGATTTGGGAATTTTAATTTGTTTGTAACATTTTAATGGCAGGAATAATGTAATTAAAATTTTGCTAAGTTTTAGTTTAGTCTTCCAATTCATTTATAGTGTGAAGATATTCTTAAAAATGTATATTTTTATTTAGTTAAATAAAAAATTATATTTAGTCTCTGAACTTAATAAGTTCATAAATTTGAATTTTGTAATTAATAGGTTTCTACAATTAACTTTGTTAGTTTAAAACTTACTTGATATACTAATAAATTATCCAGAGATTATGTCTATGTTATTGCAAGTGAAAATAATTGGTAACTAAATGGTGCTATAGTGGATAGGAAAAAACCCATAAATTTCCATATTTTGTGTTAAAAAAGTTTTAACTAGCACTCACCAGTCATTTAGCCTGTTTCAATTATCACATCGCACTTTTGTAATCTCTTTAATGTAAGTGTTAAACTAAAATTTTTAACCATATATACCTAATAGACACAATTAAAAGTTTAGTTAAATTTGCTAATTAACCCATTTATATTTGGAGAATATTAGAGGCATGTTTGATAATAAATAGTCACTTTCTCATTTTTTGTTTAGCATTTGGTATGACTTTTCCATGGGTGGTTTATGACTCAGTTATATTGTTCCCTTCTCTCTTGTCTATTTATGGAGTCGTAAAATCGCGTGCCGAACCCGCGCTTTTGAACTCACAATTACTTGAATTAGTTAATTGATTAATAATATTCTCCGTTTGTGTGCCTAGTGAAATTCAGTGAATGACGGTGTTTGGTCACACGAGCAGAGTGGTCATTATTCGGGAATATGGATTACATTATCCCGGTGCTGTTTTTATTTTATTCGGTTTTTAGTCTTTGACCAATGACCAGCCCTCCATTTTGGAAGATTCAGTAAGTTCATAGATTTAAGGATAAATATTTTAATAGGGAATCATCATCTTAATGGATAAACTAATTCCTCTCTTGGCATATCCTTATGCAAGCCTTTTGTTACAACACGAGTTCTAATGCGCTGTTTGGTTAAGAATTAATAATAATAATATAATAATAATAATGCAAAAAGGAGATTCCTGGGAATTGGATTCCAATGTTGGATTTGATTTGTATAAATTTCAAGAAAGGAAATCCAATTCCAAAAGGTGGGTTAGGCAATCCAATAACTGTATATAATTTGAAAAATAATAATAATAAGTCCCTTTTGGGTTTCTAGAAAAAATATTATTTTTATAATATTGTGGAGGACTTTGATAGCAATTAAAATGCTTTCATAATTGTGGGAAATTTGAATATCCTATTTGAGATTGAGAACGGAAGGAAATAATAATAATTAGGAATTCTAGCTCCCATGCCGCCCTCTGAATGGAGGATTTATCTTTCTTAATTCTCGAACTTACACAAAGAATTTTAAGATTCTCGTTCCATTCTCTAAATCTGAGTGTTACTAATGTGTTTATAACTCTTCTAAGGAAAGTTCATTGCTATATTTGTACTCCAAGTTTAAATTTCAAATTGGTTTTTAAATTTTTTGAAATATCTATTTTAGTTTCTAAAATCTAATGTTGCTATATTATTATGTCATCCAACATTTGCACACTCCAATATTCACATTATTATAACTTCAATACATGKCTCTATGTGTTAATATATTTGAATGCACGTACATCTTCGAAATCACATTAATACATCATCAAAACTTGACGGTGAGAACTATAAATTAATTAGTTACTTTATTAAGCTTGGATACTAAAATGAAATAACTTACAAACTTAGGACTAAATTAGAAAAACAAAATCTCTAGTTAATTAATTAATTAATAACTCCACTTCCCTATTTAGGCTGCGACAAAAGGGAAAACAAAAAACAAAAAAAAAAAAGAATTTAGAAAAGTTAGATGTGTAAAAAGTGGATGAAATTAGGGGTTTGTGAGGTTAATGATAATATGCTTTGGTACGAAGAGATTATTCAGAGGACTAAGCATATGCTTTCTAAGTGTACTCTAATTCCCAAAATGCATGGTTCTGTGTGAGGTTTTGAGGGAATTTTGCATCAATTTTCATCTATTTTTCTTAATGGATTTTCCACAGAGTATATGCTTCACTTTGCATCTTCCATGCAATCAATCCATATATAACGTGTTCTTAGTTTTGATTTAAACCCCAACAAAAAAAAAAAAAAGTAGAGGTTCTTAAATTCTCTTTATTTCTTTTCTAGCTAGGGTTTTTCTTAGTATCGAGTACTTCGAGAGAATTCTTGCAATAAGAACCAAAATCTATGTAGATTGTGAGATGGATTTATAATTGAAATTCTGCGGCCCTTACCATCTATACTTTGTTTTACCTAACTCGATGAAATTATATTTAGATTCGATAAATTCAACTGGATTCATTTTGATCAAACAAGTTAAATATATATAATTAGTTCGAGTTTTGGTCCGATTTGAGTTTATCAAAGAAAAACTTGTTTTTCACTTAAGGGTAAAATTTAAGAGGTGTCAAAAATTTGTTGCAAGATAAAATCCTACTAGGACCTAGCTAAATAGGGACAGAGAATTTCTACTTAAAAGCGAGAACGTACAAAGATAAAAGAAGGAAAGCATATTTCTCTGTTTACATTGACACATGCATGCTATTAAAATTACTATGTGCACATTTCTTTCAATTTTGTTTTATTTTTTTTAATTTCAATAACTTTTTTAATACAATCATGTGTATGAGTGGAGATTCGAATATAATCTACACCTTTTTAATCAATAATATATGTTTTAATTAGTTGAATAATTCTCATAATCTTAAATAAAATCGTCAAAACGAGCATTGAACGTTAATTGACATATATCTTCAAAAAAAAAAAAATTCTTAAATAAAACCTTGGAAGTGATGGCTTTCCAACCTTGAAGCATTATTTTCTATAAAACAAAACATGACATTGAAGGGAAATAAATACTCAAACTAATATTGTTTTATATTTTTGCATTTAAAAGAAATAATCTTAAATAACTCAAACCAATCAGTAATTAAAACAATAATTCAAATTGGTATACGTCTAAAAGAAGGTTAATTAGGAATCTCAATCTTTCCCCACAGTTGGATTGAAGAACAAGATAATATCAAAAAGCTACACTTTGATTCTACGGATCGGAACCACATGATCTAATACCACTTGTCCCCCAGTATGTTACGTTTTATTTTTTTTTTCTTATATTCCTCATAAATTCAATCCTTCCACATGTAAATATATTCAATATTTTCTAATTTTTTAAAAATAATTTTCAATTTTGTTCTTAAAATTTTAAATTTTTTAATTTTCACCTTTGCTGTATAAAAAAATTCTCAATTAAGCCTTTAAAAAAAGTTTATTAAATTTCGTTAATATAAAATTATATGTCTTTAAATTATTTTTCGTTTAACATATTTGAACACGTGGATCATGCCACTTGAAAAGAGGAATTTTGTTGAAGGGCATGGGTTGAATATCGTGGATTGAATTTTATGTGTCAAGTTAAAAAATAAGTAATTAAAATAATAATTTAATGATATGTCAATATTTTATTAACAAATTTAAATAATTTTTTACAAAATAATTTAATTTAGAAATTTTTAGTACTTTAAAATATTTAAGGAGTAGGACCAAATTAAATTAAAATTCTCCTCAAAGATTAAAGACTATTTTGGTATATTTAACTTAAAATGTATTGCATATATTTTTGTTTTTCTTTGATACTTCCATAATTCCAATTTTTTATAAATCTTTATTTTCTTACCGCGGAGGTTAAAGGCTCATTAAGGTAAAATCTTGATGAGTGTAATTATTTATAACTTCATTTCAATAGAATATTGTAACGAAACCTGCTGAACTAAACTTTTTTTTTATTCGAAGGAGACTGAAATTTAATAATATAATAGTAGTTAGGTAAATTTGCAATTACTTGAAATGAAGACAAAAAATGGAGATATTGGTTATTTTCATGGATAAAACGACCAGGTTTGGTGTATTTTCATGAATAACGTAATTAGGCAACTTCTAAACTTCTAGGCTCTGAACAAAACGCACGCGCCTCTCTTTTCTACGTATTTGTTTCATGTACGATTCCGCATGATCAATCATAGATCCTGATTGCATCATCTCCCGACACGTGTTAGCTTCTCAAACGATGATTCTGCAGCTCTCCACCCGATAAAAAACTGTTAGTAAAACATTCTTCTACAGTTCTATATAATCCAAATTTAGATCCACGTGTCTGGCTTTTAGTAATATAAATGTATTTTCGAATATTTGTAAGTTATACATATATTTCGACCATAATTCAATTAGGATAGACATCAATAACCTAAAGATTGGAATCTCCGTCTTATAAAAAAAGCTATATATTTTTGTCTATCATGTAGAACGAATGTCTTAGTGACTATGATATATGTGACTAACCATCATGATTTAAACAAGGGATTAGTACATAGATGGTCTCTCTATAAATCATAATTACATAAAAKGATGGAAAAGTATAAAATTTACACTTTTGTCATGAAAGAATCCCTGATTGGATGGTACCCACACAAATTACTAGTATATCCTTAAGATCCATCTTAATATTAAATAATTATTAAAATTTCGACTTGGTAAATTGAGAGGTCAAATCCCTTAAAATGTGCTAATGATACTTCCCAAAATTAAAGAATCCCAAAACCCTAAAAAACTCATCCATTTTCGAAACCCACCCCTTTCTTCTTCATCGTTTTTTCTTTTCTTCCTCCAACCGTCGGTTTTCCTTCCTCCAACCATCCCTTCCTCTTCTCTGATCGTCCGTTCCTCTTCTCCGACCGTCTGTTGTCCTCTTCGATCGACTCCGATTTTCTTTGTYGCAGGAGCATTCCATCTCTGGCCGCCTTCRAAAAGAGATTTCCGTCGGTTCTTATTCTCCGGGCGTTTCTGCTTGCCTTCGTCTCCGGCCGACGTTTGCATGCCTTCATCTCTGGCCGCCTCAATTTTTCTCAATCGTTAGAGCAGTTCATCTCCAGATTGAAAGGTTTGCATTCCAATTGATGTTTTCAATTTTTGATTTGGTGTGAAATATTGTATATGTGAAGATATATAGTCTAGTGATTTGATTAGGATATATCTTATAACTCAACTTGTATATATGCGGATATGAGGATATATACTATAGCGATTTTGAATGTATATATGMGGATATATAATTGGATATATCTTATAACTCAACTTGTATAWATGCGGATACGCGGATATATACTATAATGATTTTGAATGTATATATGCGGAATATATAAGTGGATATATACTGTGATTTTGAATTTATTTTTTGAATATGCGRATATATGTTCATTGAGACTTCAAAAGATGTTTATATGATTTTGAATTGTCTCTRAGCAAGTGGGAGTGAATTAAGGGAAAATCAATCTTTTTTAAGAAGTAAATTAARGTTTTGAATGAACGAATTAAGGGATTTSTGTTGAAAATAAGTATAGGGCCCACATAATTAAAGGATTATGATAATAATTTATGGAATTAAATCTTTTATATTTCGAAAAAACAAATAACTATAATAAATGTAAATACAATAAATAAGRGTAAAATCGAAATTAAAATAAAATCCTACATGAAATCTAAAAGTGTAAAATTAAAAAAATTTAGACATATATAAATAAGTTTCTAAAACACACATTCGAAAACATTATCTCTTTAAACAATTAGCCTATAAACATAGGTTGAATCTATTAGTTTAAAAAAAGCGAAGGATTCAAGCTATGCTAAYGTCGGCCATGCAATTACAAATGAAATTATGTGGATAATTTTTATTGAAGTTAATTAATGGAAAATTTGAGCGCTGAGGGTATGTTTTTTTTTAGATTTTGTTAACTATTAGAATATGATTTGTAATTATTGTAATTAATATGATTCCATTAATGGATTAATATTTTTGTTACATGTAAAGTTGAAATTAAATTGGGCTCCTGAAATGCTATATATACTACTTTTTTACTTTGTGAGAAAGGCAAAGGGGGGCTTTAAAAGGGGAAAAGGAAAAGGAAATGCCAAAACACCAAATGATTTGAATTTGTAATTAAAGTGAAAAATGACAAATTAACCCAACCAACCAGACATAAAAGAAGAGGCTTTACAAATAACAACCGTCCATCTCTTCATAAAGGAATTTCATTTCATTTCCTCACTATTTTTGTTTGTTCAAACCAATTTTTCATTTTTCATTCACAAAATGAAGCTTTCAAACTTTCAACTTTTTCTCTTCCCTCATTCCCAAAGCTCGACTTAACTTCGCTTAACCAATTAATATGATAATTCATACCCTTTATCAAATTATCCATTAATTATATCATTCAAGGGTTAGAGGGTAGAAGTGACTTATTTAAATATAAAATTAACCAAATGGTCATTCGTTATATCAGTCACTAATTTGATAGGATGGAAATGAGTCAGGTTCACAGTGATATATAGCTTAACAAATTGAATTCAAACAAGCTAAATAAAAATATACTTTTATCATCTTTAAATCCATGGTTATTGAGGTCATACAGTTGTTTTTTTTTTTCAATAAAAATGGGGAAATAGAATTAAGGAATGGAAACATGTGACCAAAAGACCCTTATAAACTAAAATCGATTCTAATTTTATATAATTGCAAAAAAAAAATCATATTTTTATAATACGATGAAAGAAAATGCTAATATTACGTTGGCTTACTCACAAAAGTTCTCTCCAAAATAATTAAATTCCAATGCCATGCACCAAAAAATCCAATAAAAAACCTGTCCTTTTGTGCATGATAAAGTGCATTTGCTTGGCTTTTTTTTTTCCTTTTCTTTTTGGGCATTTTAATATGGTATTATATTATTTCCTTTATAATATTTAGAAAATTCACGAGCATATATAGAAAGAGTCTGATTACAACGTGATATGATGTGATAACCTTTCACAATTAATGCATATTGGTTAATTAATGTTTGTATTTTACCTTAATTACGGTGACATAAAAGATATATATATATATATATGGAGTAAAAAGAGAGAGCTATGGTATTGACTCCAAAGTTTTAAATGTCGATGTCGATGGAAATGTTGAGATCTCAATTTCATGAAAATATCGATAAAATGTTGATATCGATGTATATTTTTGTAAAAGTTAGAAAAATTTAAAAATCGTAAAAATATTTAAATTAACAAATAAACATTTTTCTATTTTTAAATAATTTAACGATTAATATTAATATTGTGTATATATTAGTGGCATTTTGATGATATTTTCATATTTTGTATCTTTTTTTTTTTTGTAATATGATGGAAAGGTTGATTTATTCGATTGTGGAACTTATGAATACATGAAAATGTCGATAAACATGTCTAACATATATAATTAATTCTTTAAATAACAACTAAATAAATAGTTGAAAATGAAACTATATAGTCCAATATACAAAACTTACCATGAAAGCTAGCCATAAAATTGGAGTAAAAAAGAGAATTGGAATGGAGAGTCAAAAGGGGCAGCAAATTTATAATAAAACCAAGCACTTGTACATCTAATGCCATTGAAAAGTGGGTAACTTTATAAATAGAGCAATAATTGAGGCTATTTTATTTTGGTTCTACTAACCAAAAAAACTGTTTTGATTGGGCGGACCCCATTTTCTTGCCCTCATGATCTCCCAATCACTACTTTTTCATTACTTTTTTTTTTGAGGGAAAAAAAATTAGAAAGGAGAAAAGTGAGTTGGAAAAAAAAAGGGAGAAACTAAGAGGAGTTGTATTCTATATGATTTATGTTTCCATGTAGCAAGGCTTTGCAATCTGCAAAAGCAAAGCTTCTTTCATTTGAGTAATGTGTTTGACAACTGGTTTACCTATCATCTCCTCTCTCGTAAATATATGACAGTCGTTCGGGTCGGTCAATAAAAGCGTTAGTGAAACAAAGTTATGTTAGAGATGACTTTCATGTCTCATTATTTGCCCTTTAAATCATTCATGGTCTCCTCTAATCTTTTTTTGTTTGAAAATATCGAAAATTGGGTTAATGATTTCTCATACAAATATTTTTCACACCTGATATGTAAAGTATAAAGTAAAAATCTTAATTATACCAATAATTTTATTCTATGTGAGATATGTTCTTCCTCAAAAAAAAAAAAAAAAAAATCTCTTCCACAAACTCTTTCAACTACCTGAGTCACAAACATAAGATCTAGTTTATACTTTAAAGTCAATACAAGATATGAATTTCACATTAAAAAATTAGTTGATATGTGTAAAATAATCATATTTGTGAATAAATATAAAAACGTCTTACAGTTGAAAGAGTAAAAGAGCACTTAAAAAACGAAAGTTTTGGTATAGGAGTAATAAGTATTTTATTCTCTAACCTTTTACAAAAAAAAAAAAAGGTATTTTATTCTCTAAACTATGCTGGAATTAAGGAGGATGTAATGTATTTCAATAATCAATGTATTTTACAAAAAAAACTAGACAACAAATTATGTAATATATCAATGGGAGGATGAAGAGGATTAACGAGGGCCAGAAAGGCCCATCATTTTAGCCGATGTAAGTATCTGATTGGGTCACTAGGCGCATTGGAGTTGTTATTGGGCCTAAGGCCCAATAAAGTTCGATTCAGCAGTAGGATTTTTTTTTCTTTTTAACACTAGGATTGTATTTGAAAAATATAATTATTTTCCTTTATTTTTTTTTTCTTTTTCTCAATTCTCAGTTCATATCTGAAAACAAAATTTCCGTTTATATGTATATTTATTTTATTATTCTATAAATAATTCAGGTAAATTTTTATAGTCAACTTTTTTGATAAAGGAGTTTTTTCCTTTAATATATAAAATACAAAATGGAGAGAAGTCCCAAAAAAAAAAACTCGTCTTTATGAAAATAAAGAAATAAAAATAAAACAAAATACATTTTTGGACCTTCACGTTTGAAATTGATTTCTATATAATCTTATAAAACCATCAATTTGGCTCTTGAGATTTAAATTTATCTTTTATTGGTCTTTAAATTCAAAAAATGACATATTTGGTCATTGAAGTTGGAATTTAGTTTTAATTTGTTGGTGGTCAAAATTAGAATTGACAYGTGTACACATCTACTCAGTTCGAACTCTCCAAAAAGTGCAAAATGGACTTTTCGTACCCGTCGATCTGATCCATGTCGAGCTGAGATGATGAAACCATATCCACCGACTTAAAGAATCTGACCTTAGGCCCGACCACCAACCTGAGGACCCGATAACCGTAACAGCCTATCGGAATGGTCCAACGGTCTTGTCTCCCCCCACCTGCCTAGAAAAGGGATACTCAACCCCACAATTCAGGTACACAATTCCTCCGACTTGGTTTAACTCAAGCTCACGCTAACTTCGGCATCAAAATATTTGTTCCTTGTGCAGGTTTCATCGAGATCGCACCTTGGAGCTCRTCCTCGTTAGTTCGTGAACCAACCTGTGAGCTCGACGGAAAATAGCATCAACATAATTGGTCGATTTCTAAAGAGTTCCCAAGTTGAGTTGACCAAACAGAATGATGATGTGGAAATTAATAAATAGGGATGGCAAAAATACGGGACCCGACTCGATCGGGTCGGAGAATCCTCAAGTCTCCTTGTCTCGACCCCAAGTCATCAAGTTTTATTGCTTTTATATTTTTATGTATAATAATAATAATAATATATAAATTCTTATAAATACTTTTTAATTTATTTTAAAAAGAAGCCCAAACCCAAATAGAATAACCAATTTATCAAATTTTATTTCTTTCTTATACTTGTAAACCTAATAAAATAGACCTAAAATATTAATAATTCCTTCTCAAAAAACAAAACTAGAAAAGTTAAAAGAAATATATATATATTTTCGGGATAGGTTCCCCTTAGGGACTCCATCCCTAATTGAGGAATCCCCGCCCCGTCCCCATTGCCATCAACATATATCGATTATACTTTGTTACTTAGCAAAAGATAATGAAGAACTAACGTGTTAATTTTTTTAGTACAACATATGGGAGGAGATCGAACTCACGGAATATAAGTCAATTATTGTTGAACTATACTCGTTTTGGTATTAACATATCAATTAATGATTTTAACATTTAGATATCGAAAATGTCACTTTTGAAACTTTAAGAATCGAGTTCAATATAAAAYTTAAATTAGAAGGATAAAAATGATTATTTTTTAAACTTATGGACGAAATAAAATCCAACCATAGAAACAAAAAAAATGGTATATTACCCTTAAAAGTTAATAAATACGAAGATTTAAATTCAATAAGAAAATAGTAGGAGGGAGAGAGGGAAAATGGCCAACCAGAAATACAACTGTTCCATGTCAGACTTGTCAACCAATAGTAAGATGAAACGTGGCAAAATGGAAATGGCTCATCTACGAACCTCGATACCTTCCCGCAGCCGATCTTCTCTGAACCAATTCCCGATCTTAATTTCTTGGCCGCGCCTGCAATTTTGACCCGCCGCATCCTGGCGCCGACGGCCCAATCGGCGGAAAAGAAAGAACAGTCCAGATTTCTCGCCACCAATTTCCCCCTTCCCTCCTTCGTTTCGCGTTCTCCGGCGGCAAGAATGCCGTCGTCTCAGATCCTACCGATTACCCAACCCCCTTTGTCATCTCCATATTCCTCCGGAGGCTCCGCTGCGAATTCGATTATGGCAACCACATCTACTGCCATAGACATAATGTTGCTCAAAGAAGATGATGAACAGAGAACTGGAGTTCTTGTTTCTCCGTCGTTCGAGGATGATAAGACGCTGCCTTATAAGCCCCTTCTTCCCAGGACTTCAAGCTATGCCTCCACATCAACCAGTACATCCACCGCAAGCAATATGTACAAGCAGAAGCGGAGGCGAATCAGGAGCGAAAACTTTTTGTCCTTTCTCTCCTGCGACGTCCGCCACCAGACAGTTGAACGTGATGTCGAGGATGCCGGCGTTGAGAGAGCCGAGAGATTTATACTCACCCGCTTCGGTTTCAAACTCTCGAAATATATTGGGTAAAATTACCTAATTGGATCATCTGCTTTCTTTTTACTAGCTGTGATAGTATTAAGAGATAAATTTCTTTTGATTGATAATTACGTTTATCATTGCGTAGATAAATCAAGATTCATGTATATAATTTATAGATCGAAATCCATTATGTATCTGCTAATAGAGATTTTTAAGTTATATATCATCACAATTTCTTTTTGGATGGCTTATCATGTTTGAGATTTTACAACTCATCCTATCATTCAGGGTAGCCTTCAGATGGATTGCAAGATTTATCGCACTTGGCTGTTATTCATTGTTTCTTCTCCCAGGTTTTCTTCAGGGTATGTGAACCAAGATTCTTATTTGCAAGCACAGTAGATTTCAATATTCATTTCTTTGCTGGTCATTGTGAATATTTGTCACTTGCAGTTGGATACTATTATTTCTCATCCAGTCAGATACGCAGAAGTATACCCTATGGTGATAAACCAAGGAATAAGTGAGGAACTAATAAATGATAAATATATTTCTCTTATGTGAATTTAAGATGAAAGTGCATTTCTTAATTACGCTTTCATATGCTGTGGCATGAAATTTACTGGTGCAGGTTGGATCTTTATCTACCAAAACATATTGACGGGCCAAAACCAGTTGTTGCATTTATCACTGGTGGGGCTTGGATTATTGGGTAAGTGGTGATATCATTCTACTGTTCTAAAATTCATGTTCTTCCAGTGGATGGGGTTATAAAAGTATTTCTCAATTTGAGAATATATTTGAAAAGAGTTATAGTCAAACAACTAAGACAAATGTCCTCGTCATTTCGATTTGATTTAGGGGTTAATTTCATGAAATATTTGGGATTTACGGCTTGGCATGTTTGAGAAATTTATTCTGTCGATGCAGTTATAAGGCTTGGGGTTGTCTCCTAGGACAACAGTTATCAGAAAGAGATGTCATCGTAGCATGCATTGATTACAGGTAATTTGGTCTCAATAATGATGTAATCACCATTGCCAAACGTCAATCTCGCCATTTGGCCAAATGAAATCCTCTTTTGTGTAGTTAATGATAGATTGCACACATTTTTGATGTAGAAATTTTCCTCAGGGAACTATGAGTGATATGATTAACGATGCTTCCCAAGGTATCTCGTTCTTGTGTAATAACATCAGAGAATTTGGAGGCGATCCAAACAGGTAACGTTTTACTCTCTCCACATCTTTCTTCTGTAGTTAAGATCTTCAAAGATGAACTTCCCAGATTCCTTCCATTTTAAATGATCAAGGGAAAATTCTGATTAGGTTGAGCCATAAGTACTTGATCTTTTTGTTTAAAGGGTGGTTACTCATGAGAGAGTGGAGAGATGGCTTTATCTCTCAGTACAAAGGGGTGTTCCGCCCGAAAGAAGAAAAGAGGAAATTCGAGAAGAAGGCGTTGTAACAGTGAAAGAAACTTTGGGTTTGGAGTGTCTTTCAATATTAATACACAATGGCATATTGCTATAAATTCTACTTCAAATTTCAAATTCAGATGCCTATCACTATTTAGTTGTTTGGTTCATTTACTGACCATGAAATCCGTTCTTTTTTGTTTTCTTAAAGAATCTATCTAATGGGTCAGTCAGCTGGGGCACATATAGCTGCTTGCACACTTTTGGGGCAAGCAATGAAAGAGGTTCGCAGAGTAGAAAGTATCTCATGGAGTGTTTCTCAGATTAAAGCTTTCTTTGGTTTGTCAGGAGGGTGAGTATTTCTACAGCTATGGATCCAAGAGTTTGGTCATAAAAAGGGTATTCTATGGGCCTATAGCATTCTCTTCTATAAAAATCAGTTATAATTTTCTGCTCTACGTGTAAACAGGTATAATTTGCTTAATTTGGTAGATTACTTCCACTCTCGAGGTCTATCACGTTCTCTTTTTCTGAGGTATTAGAATTTGTTGTAGTAAATTATAACCATACATCCTTAATTTTGATTCTTGTATAACGTAATCAAACACTTCATTACAGCATAATGGAAGGAGAACAGTCCTTGAAACGATTTTCACCCGAAGTAATGATCTCAGAAGAACCCAACATCGGAGCTGCAGTGTCGATTCTTCCTCCCGTCGTTTTATTTCATGGAACTGCAGACTATTCTATACCATCAAACGCTAGGTACATCATCATGTAGATCTACAAGATCATATGTAACACGAAGTTCCAAATGATACCTTGAACTATATTTTCTCTGTAAAGCATTTCTTGCGTTTCAAGTAGTTCTGTTTATTGCCGTGCAGTAAAACTTTTGCTGAGACACTTAAAAGCGTTGGAGTAAAAGCTGAGACATTTTTCTACGAAGGAAAGACACATACAGATGTATTTGTTCAGGTAAAAGAACATCTCAAGATTCTTTTGCAACTTTGCTTCCTTTTTGACATGCTATGTAAACCTATTACTGCATTCCGTTACCTGAACTATAATGGTTTTATCAGTTTCCCTTTTTGCTATAACCTTGATTGATCTTTATGCAGGATCCAATGAGGGGGGGCAAGGATCAGATGTTTGAAGATCTTGTCTCAATCATCCATGCCAATGATGCAGAAGCCCTGGCAAAGGATGCAGTGTTGCCTCCGAGAAGACGCCTTGTACCCGAATTTATGTTGACGTTAGCTCGTAGAGTTAGCCCCTTCTGACCAATATGGTTATCATCAAATGCTTGTGACCAACATCACCATGTTAATTGTAGTGTAGTCTCCCTCTGATCGTAGCTGTAGTTTATCCGTTGTAGGTTACAATGAGGGAAATGAACTTCGCACTCTGATCTGGTAAGATCTGTTACCGAACTATACATTGAGATTCTTTTTATAGTGTTAACAAAAATAGTCTTAATCAACCAGAAGTTCCTCTCTCTCTCTCTGAATTCATTTTTGAACCAAATTTGCATGATACAAGCAAAAGAAACTGAATTTATTTCTTAATTTGATTATTGTTCCAAATGGAAGTATGGAAATTATCATGGCGGAATAGAACATGGGCCACTATAAAAGTTCGTGGTAGTAATTGTTAGAGCAAAGCAAGTTGAGGCTACCCCACCCTTATCCTTAGAGCAACATAAGCAATGACCCTAAAGCCAACCAACATTAGTATCAAAACAGCCACGTTCAACCACTTCCTATCAACACCCACAAGCCTTACAGTAGGAAAATCCATAACTTTACAGTGCAGCCCATCCCCGCAGTCGTAAGTCTCATTTTCTGTGTACTGAACTCCCAGAAGAAGCTTAAAAGTATGGTAGTTGTAGGAAATATATCTCAACCAAGCTATGAAACCTGGGATATTACCAATGTAGTATCCTGCCATCATTAAAAATGCCACCGTTACCACAGAAGCAAGGCTCGTAGCCTGTTTCGTATCCATCAGAACGGCCCCAAGTGCGAGGCCTAGCCCTTGAGTGGCGAGAACGTTGAGAAGAACGATGAAGAGGGTTAGTATAAATGTGGGCGCTGAAGATTTCAGGCCACTCATCCAGTAGGGTACAGTGACGAATATGGCCGGTAGCAGCAGCTCCATTGGCATGTCGCTGACTGTTCGAGCCATGAAGTAGGAAGAGAGATGGTACATGCCGGAGGAACGCTCTTTCTTGAGAATCGGTTTCTCATTTGGGAATGAGAATACGGCGGCGTATAAAGGGAAAAGGCTTGAGAAGACAGACAAGAAGAAGACGAGTGCAACCTGCCCAGAAAGAGCTTTTAGTGAGTTGACATCCACAACTTTTGAACTGGGAAAGGCAGTTTCAGAATGTGGGTTTGGGTTCGACAGATGATTACCTGATCTTGAATGTTTGAGATGTTTGATCGCCACCATAGCATACCTGAAAGGACTGAGATTGACGTGGTCTGGAAAATCTTTAAACCAGAGTAGGATTCATGCTTCCTCTCCTGTAGTCCTCTTCTTAGTAACAACACAAATTGCTCCCACCAACTACAGCTCCATTGATCTTCGCTGCCTGCACCTGATTTAACAGCAAAGTGATTGAAACAAGCCAAAAAGAAGAGAACAAAGAAAGAGCAAGTAGTTGTAAGATGATTAGATTACTACTGACTCATGAATGAAGGTGAATGTGATTGGGGTTCTGTCTGAATCTCAGCCTTCAATGAAGGGTATAAATTGGTTCTGTAAGACGATACGAGAGACTGCTTGATTGCTGTTTGATGATCCTCAGGCAACTCGTGTTGGTAATCATCTTGTTTTGCCTCAGGTGCAATGCCTGCAGCAAATGCAGAAATCAACAAAGCAAATTTATAGGCTTCATTGAAGGCAGAGATTCCGTAAATAATAGGGACTGTGTAATTCCGTACCATTAGCAAGATCAAGTAGAGAATCAGCAGGATTCACAAAGTTGATCCCGGGAGGAGCAAGAGCATATCCAATGGACCCGAAGTACTCCATGACCCGACCCGCATCCCCACTGTAAATCGGCCAGCCCTCCGATATCACCACCACTTTATCAAACATCGCGAACAATCGGCTCGACGGCTGATGGATCGTCGTCACCACCGTCCGACCACCTCCGGCCAGCCGCCGCAGCGTCGCCGCGATGCGCTCCGCCGTGGTCGAGTCAAGCCCCGAAGTCGGCTCGTCAAGCAGCAGAATACTCGGCTTCATTATCATCTCGTGACCAATACTGACGCGCTTCCGTTCCCCACCGGAGATTCCCCGCATCAGAGGACCGCCGATGGAGACATTCCGGCATCTCGACAAACCAAGCTCGTTCACGATCATCTCGACTTGTTCGATTTTCTCTCGAGTCGTCAGCGATTTGGGAAGCCGTAATCTGGCTGCGTAAGTTAGGGTTTCGAGAACGGTCAAGTGAGGGTAAAACAAGTCGTCTTGGGGGACGAATCCAATTTTGCGTTTGATGAAGGTGGAGAAGGGGACTCCATTGTAGGTTATGGAACCGGAGACATTTCCCGGCAAACGGCCGGCGAGGGCGGTGAGGAGAGTGGTCTTGCCGCTGCCTGAAGGGCCAAGCATCGCCAGAAGCTCGCCGGGCCGGACGATTCCGGTCGCGCCATTGAGTATGGTGCGCGTTGTCGCCGCCGCGCCTTTTGAACCGAAGCCAGTGGTTTTGATTCGAGTCAAATTCACACTGTATACCACGTCTTCGAACTGAACAGCCAAAGGTAAATCATATGTTATTTAACTATGGTTAAATTAGAAATTTAGTCCCGAAAATTTTCAATTTTTAATGTTACTTTTTATTCAGACTTCATCCAGATTTGTTTTTTTTTTTTTTTTTACAATAAATTGAAGGGACGAGATTTGAACATGCAACCTCAGAAGRATTACTAAGTAAGTCAATTATTACTGAGTACATGTTGATCTCAATCTAGAATAAGATTAACTGGTAGATTAATTTCTAATATATTGAAGTATTTAGAAACATAATTAGCACAATGATACGTTACAAGAAAAATAATAAAGTTTAGGGTCTAATAGAAATTTTTTAATTCACAATTTAGATGGAAAGACGAGTTGTTTGAAACTTTTAAAAATATAGAAGTTAAAATAGACATATCCTAAAAGATTAGSWTATCACATTTAACAATATAACAAGAATCAATGGTCGGAAAAAGTTATTGTAGTAAAAAAAATTTATTAGGTTTCGTTTTGCATTAATTTTAAGAATCAATTCTAGATAATTTATAAAAAGTTAAATTACAAATCTAACTTTGATTTTATTTATTTAATTAATAAGCTTTGTTCTTAAGAACTTGAATTGTTATTTTAGAACACCTAATACATCAAGTTTCAAACTTATTTAAACCTAGCTCGACCATGTACCCATGGGTTAAGATTGTTAAAATTTTTGGATTATCAAATATTTTGGACATCCATAACTAAAATAATACATAGTAACTTACAATAAAACTAACTTTATGTTTAAAATAAATTATTAAAAAAAATTAAAAAAGACACCTTGAGCGTGATGGGGTGCGGCAAAATGGGATTGTGGGGCGTACAACTTGAAGAATGAGAAACGTCTCTGCCATTACATCCATTTGCCATTGTTATCTTCTTCTTGCTTCCAAGAACTCATCAATAATCACACACAAGAAAAAAGTGATGAAGAAAAATTGAAGCGTCATCATAATTTATAGCATTTCATCATTTCATCATTTGTTTATATTTAATCATGTTGTTTGTACGTCATTAATGATCTTTAATCTCTCCAAAGTCTTATCATTCATGGTATATATGAATAGTCGTAAGAATATATGGACCATGCATATTATACGGAGAAAATATTCATAATTAATGCTCAATTAAGAGTTTGATTATGAATCTATGCTTAAATTTTAGTTAAATGATTCACTAAGTTGACTAGGATTTGGAAGTAGGTATGGTGTAATTTTTTTTTTCAACTTTAAGCTGTTACATTAATTCGTTAGAAGATGATAATTTGGATAATTATGGTGGTGTAAAGTAGTAGGTGAAGCTTAAATCCATAAAAATAATAGAAAGTGATAGTCGAGCTATTTCGTCATTCGGCCAACCAATCTAGGTACGAGCCAACCTATTAAAGATATCCACGGGCGCGCAAGCAACATAATCATTTCTTGACAACACACCGTATTTTGCGAGCGATCAGATGACTATTATGACGCTATTGAAAGTCTTGTTGGAGATCATTTCTATACATAAGGATGCCTACCATCTAAACAAAGTATGCGAATCTACTCTCACTATGAACATTAGATCAGATTGTGACTGACTTGTTCGTCAGAGTGCTAACCTTATTTTACAAATTCTTCGAGAGTGCTTCAGAAGTCAGTTGACGTGTTTTGATCTTAGTAGAATCCGAACTTAATCAATTTTCAGATCAAACATCAAATAGATTATTTATCTCATAACGAGAAAGCTCAATTTTCAAAATGTGTAAAAATGTACTATATTTGTTTTTCATTAATGTTAGTTATCATCAAATCAAAATATTTACTTATGCCTATTTATAGTTTTCCTAAAAAAACACAAAAAACAAAAAACAACCTACGATTTGGCAATATTATAATCTACTCTCCTTACACCCCTAGCACCTAGGGTAAGCATTGGTCGGGTAGGGTCAGTTTTTTGTCAAAATCCCCGGCGAACCAACCAGGTTGGTTTCTGCTCGTAGAAAATCGACAAACCGACGCACATTTATGTGGTCGATCGACCGAACGGTCGGTTCAGTCGGTTTATCAGTTTTATTATTTTTTTTCCATTTTTTATGGTCAAGGTGACGCTGAGAAGACGAAGATGAAGGGGGGAGGGCGGTCGGTTTTTGAGATTCTGTAGCTTCCGACCGACTGATCTGTCGGTTCTGAAATTTCAGAACCGACCGCTGACCAACAATAGATGAAAACCGACCGACCGACGTCGGTTTGGTTGGTTTCAGTCGGTCGACTCGATTTTTCGGTCACGCTTGCTCACCCCTACTAGCACATATGACTACGAGAAGCCTAAAATCCTTAAATAGAGAGCTTTTATTATCCTAGGACCAATTTACTTTGAGAGAATTGGGGATAGATGTATAAGAATCAAAATTTTCACTCTTTCGATCATTTACTAAATTATAGGGATGTAATTAATTAGTAGGATTAATCACTTCTAAAAATGTGTAATCTAATTCCTTTCTTACACCATCGTCAATTTCATTTTTATTCTTTATTCTATGGTCTTCCAACTTAATAATAATTATTTCACGATTTTACCATTTCTCTATCATCTATTAATGAGACTCATAATTTTTTAATTAATTATTTCTATTTTATTTATACTACTAATAATTTTTCTTCCAATAAAAATTTATACTAACTTTATGTGATTTTATTATAAAATATTACAAATTTCTATTTAATTTTTTAATTTCACTTCTTATTATTAACTTATCAATAAATTTTTTAAAATATAACCAATGATCATTAAACACTGGAAGAATAAAAATTAATAAAATTTTATATTAAGGGGTTGCTCTAATAAAAGTTATTTTAGTTTATACAATTTTATTTTAATTATCTATTATTGGTTAATATTAAATAAATTGTTATAATAAAAAAATATTTATATCAATAAAATAGTAATAAAAAAGGTATAAGCACAATAATGTATTTAAGGTATAACTAAGAAGGGAATATACTAATAATTATTATATATCTCATTCTTATTCTTATTCGAGACAGTTTTAGTAAACAATAAACAACATTAAAGGAATAACATTATTCTCAACACGATTGATTTCCTCTCAATTGATTTTCATTTCGATTTCTTCTTATTTCGATTGGTTGGTTGTGAGTAAACTAAGCTTTAATGATGATTGTAATTATACAGTTGACTATTAGGATTACGTTGGCTTTACTCTCCTTCAACCCCTTTTAACGAGGTGTGCATAGTTAATTATCTAACATTTATATTGACAATGAAGGGACGATTAGCTAATTGAAGTTTAATGAATGAGCACATTTAAATGGAGAAGTAATCTTGTTTGAAAATAGGAGGTAGCTTGTTCGAGATTAGATATAGCTACGAATTTCGTATCAACATATATAGATAGATTAAACTTTTTTCAGAGGTAGTTTAGATATACGTCTCGTTTCATTGATTCTAGGTTTTGGGCTAAAAAATTGGCTCCATTGAGAAAAGTTGAAAATTTTATTCTTCTTTCTTCTACTGCGTTTCTCTTTGAATCAATTCTTGTAGTGTCAAGGAGAATGGTTTGTTTTGCTTCATCATCCTCTATTTGATCAATTAGATCAAGTTTTGTTTTTTGATATCTTCTGATAAAACATTGATGCATTAATTCCATATAATTAAGGTCGTGCACCTTCTTTCTCTTCTTTGGAACTTTCTAAGTCGGATCGACATACACCAACTTCTTAATTTCCATCTCTTTGTCCATTTCGATTCTACTTTTTATTGGAAAACAAACTAATAAAACACACTATAAATACTTAAAAAGAAAAGTCAAAGAGTAAAATGTTTGTAAATTATTTTTTTTACTTAAGTACAAGTGTCATAAATTTAAAATTTAACAAAGGTTTTGTTTGGGAAAAAGAATATCCTGGACACGTGGAGGACCCCTATTGGTGCTCCAAGATGACTCATGAGTCATGCCCAGCTCGGACCGCCGAGATCACCACCACTAGCGTTGACAGATGCTAA